>CAMOHE010047911.1:228-19906 GCA_946598075.1 Artocarpus hirsutus
TGAATGAAGCATTAAAAAGGTGGTTGAGAAAATATATCAATGTCTCTTGGTAGTTGAAGTGAATTAATTCTATGTCTGTAAGTAGTTAAGGCTACTTAATTAAGCATTAATGCAGCGGGACAACGTTGGTAAAAATGAGTGATAGGTAGATTTAAAATATTTACTGAGGAGACTTAGTATAAAAATGCTAAAGTAACATTTTATTCATATGATTTTTACAAAATCATACCCATTAAAATAATGAGTGTTTCATGGAATTAGTATACAAATTCTAAAATTCTATAATAAATATTAAAGAAATTTTTTAACTTTTTGGGATCTAATTAATTTGGCTGATAATTTGTACCATAAATTATGGTGGGGAAAAATTTGAGAATTCAAATTATAAGAATTTTAAGTGCTCAATGGTGATAGCAATGTGTTGAGAAACACTTAAACTTGCACAAATCCTTACACTAGTACAAACAAAAAGTTAAACAATAGTTTTAAACCGTCGTTTAAAGATAAGACGGTGGTTAGCTAAATTGTCATCTAATGCACAGTCCTAATATGTGGTATACATTACATGACGGTTTTTAATTGTTTAATACCCCCTTGAAATACCACAAGCGTGTGCAGAGTGCAAATTAGACAATGATTTTTACTAAAACAGTCGTCTAAAGGGCACATTAGACTACAGTTGTGAAAAAATCATTGTCTAATGTGTTACTTTTAATGATGGTTTTTCAAAAAATTATCATTAAAAACCTTAAAAATTAAAAAATATATATATATTTTCACTGAAATAATTTCTTCTCAAAGAATAATTTCAAATATTAGTTACAAATTTATGTTCTTTTATTTGATAAACTTCATTTGTATGTAACGTAGGAAAAATATGTAACGATTTTCAAAGGGTATATTATGCATATAACGCATAAATTTTAAGAACTATAGCCAAATTTTGTCCACAAAATAAACAATTCAAAAAAAAAACTTAATTAAACACAAGGGAAAACTCAAAATTTGAAAAAAAAAAAAAGAGTAAACTTAAGTGAAGAAAATCTCAAAATATTCTAAATGTATCCAAATTTTGGTGCTCAAGATGTAGGTAGCGGTGAGTCAAGGCGTTAGAGATAAAGGTTAAGGGAGTAAGGAGTTTTTAGATGAAAGAGAGAGTGGGAAGATAAATGGAATTTAGAGAAAGAATTAGAAGGTGTGGAAGAGATAGTTAAAAGGTAAGGAAGATGGAGATAGAGAGAACTTAGAGAGAGAATAGAAGTTTTAATAAAAAAACTTTAGAATTTGTAAATTTGATAGAGTGGAATGAAAGAGAATGTTTGAAATTTAAAAAGAAGATAAGAAACTTTGAAATTTTTTTGTAAAAGAATGAGCAAGAAAAAGTCTGTCTTTTTTTTAATCATTGATATTAGACAACAGTTTTAATCTAACACATTAGACGATGGTTTTCTAAACACCATCGTCTAATGTACACATAGAAATCTTCAAAACACAAAAATTTTCATCCCATGTTTCTTAATACATAAGACGACACTTTTTTATTAAACGCTGTAAAATAAGTACAGTCTAATTTCCTATTTGTAGTAGTAATTAATTACCTATTAGCTAGAAATTGAAGTTATGCAAGTAATATTTTTAGTAAAAATACTATATGGACTCCAAAAATTGACACTGTTGAAGACTATATCATTCCCAAGAAAAGTGAAAGAAAAGTTAATTTAAGTTTTATGTAGTCAAGAAACAGTTTTAAGATTGATAACATTCAATCTTATCAAGCAACTTAGAAATAGCATGACTAGCTATTAACTTAGGAATTAGTTTTGGATTGAGATGTAAGCAGTAGAAGTGGCTAGAACTATATAAATTTGACTAGATAGAGACATAAAAATTATTCGTCTAAAAAAAGCCGCAAAAATGGATATTGTCTTAGTGACATCCTTATCTACACTTTTTCTAAGTTAGGACAAGACCTAAAAAGACACTTTTATCTCTCTTTGCTTATGTATTGGCGTTACTCATTAGGAGAAATCTGATTTGATTTGCTCCATTAGCTCCTCATAAAAGGCTTGGGTAATTCAAGGTTATAACATAGGGGACAATAAGCAACAAAGTCAATAAAGTATATCTTTTTGGTGGATAATTGAAGAAATGACTTGATTAGTGGAAGAAACTTTTTTCTCTCCCTTCACTTATGCAAGGACGTCACTCATTAGGATAGAAATCAGAACTAATTCCTATCATTAAGTCCACTTAAAGATTTAGATAGATTAAAGTTATTAGCTGAAGGAGTATTAGCACCAACAGTCCTTATATAGGACAAAACCCATTAGTACTTCATTTTCCCTTATATTTCTCTTTCTTTGCAAAACCGTAATACTCTTTCCCTTCTCTCTTAAAAATTTCAAGTCCCACACTCACAAAATACTAGCCAACAATCAAGAAAGAAGGAGGACTAGAAGTTGCTTTGGAGAATTGTTCTTCAAGGGCATACAACCTAATCCTTTCTCTCTTTCATTTTATGTATGGTTTAGTTATGTTGTGGTTGTTTAAGGATGTGTAAGTTTAACAATGTTTACCCTAAATTTAAGTTATGTTTTGTAGACAACAATTTTTCCTTAACTGTTTATGCTCAAATATGGACCCTTTATGGGCCGATTTTGGAATTTTCACAAAGATGGAATTTTTAGATCTAGATGCTTTGAACAAATTTTAATGACTAAGATTTTTCATAGTTCCAGCTCTAGGATGGAGTTTTAAACCATTTTCGAAAACTGCTCCAAAACTGTTTTCATAGGAGGCATCTGTTGATTTTGAGGAAAATGAGCCTCTTCGAGGCCAAATCGTGATTTTGCAAAATACAATATTTTAGTTCTTGACGAGATGAAGAACTTTCACGAATAAAATTTTTGAAAATTTTGCATCTAAAGTAAATTTTAAAACGGATTTATAAAAACAGTTAAAATTTTATATACAAAATTGTGAATTTGCTAAAATTTGCACAAAATCATCAAAAAGGAATATGTTAAAGATAGAAAACGAAATTAAAAAAAAAAAAAGAAAGTTCTAGACTTTGGTAAAATAAGAAGCTTTCATAAAGAAAATTTTTAAGAAAATTGTTTTAGCATATGATTACATGGTGACTTTAAAAACTAACCGAAAAATATTCTTTTGGTAGTAGTTTTAAAGAAAATGCCTGTTTAGAAGAATTACAATCTACAACTAGAACTCAAAAAAAAAAAAAAAAAACTATACAACAATTCAATTCATGGTTTTGTCAAATTCGGAATTTATTTTAAGTTATGATTTTTAACATGAAATTTTTATGAATACAAAATATGAATTTTATTTAAGGATCTTCAATGGTATAAAAAGGATTTTTAAATAGAGATCATAGTAGCTTGACATGTTGGGCCACAATATTATAATGAAAAACACCGGCCTAAAACCTACCTAAGTTCAAAACCCATCCCTCCGATCAAAGTTCCATCGGTTTAGTATTTAGAACATCATAGGATGTTTCTAGAGCTAGTGGGCCAAATTGAGCT
Source organism: Artocarpus hirsutus (assembly GCA_946598075.1). NCBI lineage: Eukaryota > Viridiplantae > Streptophyta > Magnoliopsida > Rosales > Moraceae > Artocarpus > Artocarpus hirsutus. The sequence continues at coordinate 3,774 of CAMOHE010047911.1, forward strand.
TATAAAAATAAATAGTGACTAGATTTGGGCTTATAAGCCCTACATCACTATTCAATTCAAATGAGCCTTTTATATAATTATACACCCAACATGAATAGCAAGGAAATCACTTGGATCTAGTAATGGGGTAGGATAATTAATTAATCGCTTAAATTATTAATTAATTATCAACTCTAGCACGAAGATTAAAAGGAATTAAAGAAAACTGAAAAGTAAGAATTAGACTAATTAATCCTAGTAACAAATAAAATGACTGTTTAACCCTTATTTAGGGAAAATGTATTTTAACAAGGGGTTTTTTTTTTTTTTTTTGAAGTCAAGTCTACACTGTCATTGAGTGTTTTTCCATAGAATTTAAGAGTAGTGGACAAGAAACTTGGCAAGTTAGCAATCCTATTTTTAGAGATCAGGTAAATAGAAATCTCGCCTACAGTATGAATAGTTTCCAAAAGAAAATTTTTACATAGTTTAACATGTAAATTAGAAATTATGTGCATGTTCACACCTTATGTTATAGTATGCGATGCCATGTCATATTGCATACTTATTAATAAGCCTAGTGAAACCTATAAGAAAAAGTTAAATTTGAGTGTAATGCGAACCTATCGACCAACAGGAAGGCTTATGTTTTAGAATTATAATTTAGATCACGGTGTCATTGGGGACCTTGCAAACCCTGACTTCCTGATTATTGTTGCAACCTGTACAAACACTCAGACTCATAGGAATAATAAGAGAAGAACATGTGATTATTGTTGCAACCCGTACAAACACTCAGACTCATAAGAATAATAAGACAAAAACATGATGAAGCATAATCGGCACATGCATGTTTTACCATATTTTTTTTAAATGTTTTGTGAGATGTAGTACCTATTTATTGAGTGAAACTCACCCAAGTATGTTTATATTGTAGGCAAGTAATGTTAGATGGACGGTAAGGCGTGACAAATGAACAGTGAAGATAGAAAATGGATATGGTGCTCATTTTATTCTATATTTAATATTTGTTAACCATGACTTTTAATTATGTATAATTAGTATTGTTGAAACTATGTATATGTGCTTTTGGAGATCGAGGCCATAATCATACAGGCTCAGTCCTACAATCTCAAGATTAATATGTTATAACTTTTGTTGCAACAAATGTAAGAATAGTTCAATTAAAGTTAATTAACAAAGTTATTTAAGGTAGTAATGTTGAAAAAAATGTCCCACAAATTTAAATAATCTTTATAAATATATGTTTAAGAATATGTTTAAGTACTATATGTAACGGTCATGTAAATAGGGTTGTTACAATAAATGGGGTTAAAATTAGAAGAACAAAACTTGAAAGATCTGCTTTTTTGACTTTGCCTACCAATCCCTAATTTTGAAAAAGTTGACCAAAATTTTGTCATTGGGGGATGGCTTTGAATGGCGGCATGGTCATGTAGGGATGGCTTCCAACGGTGGTGGCAAGATAAGTGTTAGAGAGAGATGAGGGATGAGGCGGGGTCATGGGGGGTTAGGTCGATAGCGATGAGGTCAATGGGGGGGTTGGATCGATAAGAGTGGGGTCATGGGAGGGCTAGGTAGATGGTGGCAGGGTTGTAGGGGTAGAGTTAGAGAGAGAGAGAGAGAAAAAGAGAGAGTTTGAGAGTTAGAGAGAGGAAAGTTCAAAGTAATAGGGTATTCAGGCCTCATGCAAATTTAAATGTGGGGGAAAGGTTATAACAAAACCTTTCATGAAAGTTTTTATTAAGAATCATCATGTAAGGTTTAAAAAACCCTAGTCTTAACAGAAATTTTCATGTAAGGCTATAGATTCCATGATGGTTTTTGCTAAAAATTATTGTGGAAACACCCATGCACTACCATGACGATTTTCATGTTTTTTGCGTATTCTTTGCATGTTTTTCTCCCCTTAATATGCCTATTTTTACAAAAATATTTAAATGAGCATTGCATATTCTACAATTTCTAGTAATTTTGTGACTTTGCTAGCGATTTTTAGAATTATACTTTTTTCCTCATTCTAATATTTTTTAGTAAGATGTATATCCTGTAAATATATTGTTAGTCATTTTTCTTCTTGTTGGTCTTTTAAAATTTTCATATTGATGATGGCTATGATGTAAGCTGTTATTATTACTATTAACATGTCTTGAAAAAAGCATGGAACTTTTTAGCATGAGAGTTGTAATTCATTGCCTTGTCTTCTCTTGATATCAAAATATTTTTTAGGTTATTACCGCTCTGTTATCCCTATCATCACTATAGAAGTTTTAGAATTAATTTTACAAATAATCCTCGAACTTTGTTCTCAATCTTACTTGATTATTCAACTTAGATTATGTTTCTCACCTGCCATCATACAAAAGGCACTCGCAATTATTGATCACAATTGCTGTTAATAGTTAGAAAATTAAGATAATTATAGAACAAAAATTCGTACTCTAGCAAAAAATAATTTTCATGTATAAATAGTTGTGCCCCTAATTAAAAGAAGAAAATAATCATGAACAATCAAATTAGACGAACATAAATGATTCTAATTGATAAATTGAAAAATAATATCAAATTATTCAGTCGCAAATCAATGTCTAGGGTTTTAAAATTACCCTCAACCAAAAACTAAACTAAACTAAAAAACGAAAAAGTAAAGAAGATAAAGAAGGGAAAAGAAAAAGAAGAACAATAGCAGCGTCAAAGAGTCTTCCACACAAATGATATCCCAATTTGATCCATATTTTATTACTTTGTTTCGATTTTGGTCTTCTTGTTAGTGAGATTTTTAATATTTGAAGGAAAACTATTTAAAATGTCCCATTTTGATCTCTAATCTATTAGTTTGTAATCAGTTGATTTTCTATACATATTTGGAAACCTTTGGCTTGATGTTTGGGTAGCTTTTGAGAGTTTCTATATCTTTTTATGTGTTTTTATTGTTCATTTTGTAGATTAGGAGAATTCAGTTTATTATAAAAGGATAGGAAAATCAGCTTAGAAAAAATGAGGAAAGCAGCGCTGAGACCTTGAGATTGGGTGTTGTGGCATTGAAGGAGGAGAAGATACCTTTCAAAGTAGAGGATCTAGAGCTTAGGTGTTGGGTGTTAAGTGCCACTGTATGAGCATGGTGGTAAGGAATCAACATCAAGGGCCGGCGCAGTAGTGCTGGAAGCTGGAGCCCATGCTTCGAGATGAGACTTTTGAAATTTTAATTTTAATTCCAAACCTTTTTGTAATTTTCCCTCATTGCTAGAAACCTAAAAATAGGACAAATTTAGGGTTTTCAAAAGACACTAATGCTGAAAAATGATGGGGTGAATGTTGGAAAACATACACAGTTGAATTTTAAAATTTTAAATCAGAGTATTTTCTAAAACAGAAGTTTGACATGCTAAATACTTAAATTAATGACAGATGCTACTAACATCTTTTGAATATGGAAAGTAGTAGGAATCCGTGAAGAGAAAAAGGTTCGAAAAGAGCCTCAACCAACTGGTCTTCTTTGCTATTCTCTATCCATAATCAGAGTGTGATTGGTCACACATGGTATAGCTTTTCCTCCAGTGACTCTTCTTCCAACCACTTGGGAAAACCTAGAACTAAGGTTCCTGATGTTGAAAAATAGCTCTCAGGGAGTTTCAAAGTTTCTCTCACTAGAGTACTCACCCTATGCTTCTCAAATGATCTAAAATGCAAAGAAAACTCACCTCTATTTATAGTTGTCGGATCTAGGGTAAAACCTTATCAAATTAGGCACCAAAATTTGACTTTGGATCAACTTTTGACTGAAAAACACATAAACGCATTTTTGATTTTAACTTTCACGGTCGACCGTGATACAAAGGCACGGTCAACCGCGCAATCGTGATCCCAGAGTTCGAACCAAATTCAAACTCCTTAAGTTGATCTGATTGATCCTATCTTAACCAATTAGATAAATCATATCTTATTTGACCTGGGTATCCTTTATAAAGCCTCAATTTTAATTCAAACAACTCAATAAAAAGTTATCTGATTAAAATAGTCATATACAAATAAACCCATATAAATAAAATATTATCTAAATAATTCAATATGTTTATCTTGAATTAATTCAAAAAATTAATCCAACCCATAAACTAACATAAATTAGTAAATATAATTAACTTGAATTTTAGCTAATCTAATAATTTAATATAAGTCATCAATATGTAAGAAAAACACGTCATATCATTAGAAGATTGCTATGAGCTAACAAAGGAAACTCGATGGACATATATAGATCAAACTCCTATAATTATAAAATACAATATCCTAGATACATATTTTATAATTATCAACACTAAGGCTACACTACTAAAAGCTTAGAGCTGCACTCTCAAACTATATAAACCTACAAAGCTCCAATAAGCTAACCGTCAATGACATATCATAATGTGTTACATCCTCATAGGATATTCATAATCGGCTTAAAGATAAATTCTGTTTCATATTCCTGATTATTTTTATCTTACAATCCACTATCACACTATTGAAATACTTACTATCCATAGATAGTATACCATTCGGTTACACCTGCTTATCCAAATGGTTGAGCACTCCAGTCTTCTAATTATACGATAATATATATAAGAGAATATCATTAATTAGATAAAAGAGCCATGAACTCTATATCTATAAATAACGAGTCTACGTGAATCAAAAGTTATGTCTCTAATGTACCGGTATACGTACTATCATTAAATCAAAATGTCACCTTTTGATACATCAAAAGACATAAGTCAAGAATACAGGCCCATCAATCATTTCAAGATTAAGACAAAACACATATAATTGTCTAAAGTGAATTGATTTGCACAAATAGAATTACTAACCAAATCAATTCAACTTTTTATCCTGATCTAATATATCGTCACCTATGACAATATATCAATATTTCTACTTGCGGAGTCCTACTCTAATGACCAAGACAAGCTATCTTCCGTTAGGGATATAGATAACATAACAATCTTAGCATGAATAAAGAGCCCAAATTTATTCCTTCGATTGCATATCTGATGATTTAGACTATCACCTTTAAGATTTATATCTTTTGCATAATCTGTTCATCATATGCATAATTTTAAAATATTTAGACTGACAGTCTTAGACTTTTGTTTGCTTATCATACAAAAACATATTACAACATTTTACTCCTTAGGGCACTATGTCTAACAATCTCCTACTTGGTGAATATGACATATCTCGCATTCGCATAGCCTCTACATGCTTCTCGAAAACTCTTACAATTAGTGTCTTCGTGAAAGGATCAGCTAAATTGTCCTCAGATGCGATTTTGCATCCTACAACATGCCTAGCCTCAACGAAGTTCTTTATCATGTGATACTTCCAATGAATATGCTTACTCTTCTTGTGAAATCTTACTTCCTTAACATTAGCAATCACTGCAGTGTAATCACATTACAACAATATCGCCTTATCCATACAACAAGTATGGATTAGACATATCGCTAGAAAATAAATAAATAAATAAATAAACATTCAATTTGTGTGTATGAATATCATAACAAATATACACGTTTTAGGCATAAATATGATAATGGATGCACATGAAAAATACATACATTTTTATTAACTTTAGCCAACGATAATTCAATTTACCACAAACAAAGTGCTGCTGTAGGATAGATTAAATTATTTGCAAATCAAATTAAGACATTATCAATTAATAAATAATCAAAATATCTCATGTATTCACATTTATTAACTACCATTATTTTGATCAAAAATACAATTAATATTTAATAATATCTTTATAAGCATAACTCACCATTTCGGATTCCTAAGACTTGACTCTAAAGTCCTGCCATAGGATAGTCAAATTAGAGGTACATCTTAGATTCCTATCACAAAGGAAGAACAACCATGTATCGATCTGAATAGACACCCTCTGTAGGGAGGATGAAATCAATGCCGTCTCAAGGCGCCATTTAAACCTTATAGTGTTATTCTAATAATGGAGACCAGTGGGTTGTGTTGTCATATAATCCTCTCCTACTCATTGTTTTGCAAATATGTATTTTATTTTGCAAATTATCTCATGGTTTACAGTCTTTAGAAATATAAACATTTTATATTTCTGAATATATGAAATTTTAGAATTTAACTCTTAAATTCAATTTCATAGAATAATACTATTTTGCTAATTAAATTTGTAACCGTTAATTAATTTAATCTAATTAAATTAATTTACAGCGTATATTTTACATTTATAGTTAAAACAATTTAATGCAATTAATAAATGCCTGTTTATGCATGGCATGTTATAAAACATATGAGTAGGCATACTAGTACTTACATGACATGTTATAATGTATGGACATACAATAAATTATCAACATAAAATAAAGCATTCAATATCGGTAATTAAGATGGATTTGACCAACCTTAGATATTTAAATTACAATCCATTTGAAATAAAATTAAATAAATTCTTAATCTATTTAATATTCAAAATTTCCATGGGTAATCTTCCTTGCATTGTCATCATTCGTCTAAAAGAAATAAATAAAAAAAAAATAAGAAACAACAAAAAAATATGCCCCTACTTTAGGATTTCAACTTTAGTATGGGGTGTTGCAGTGCCAATTTTTTGGCATCACGGTGCTCCAAGTTTTTCTTCCCTACGTCAAGAGTGGCGTAGCTACGTGCCGGTCTTGCCTAGCCAACACTATGGCCTGGAATGTAATGCTCTATTTTTTTGCATTTTTTTTAATGGTTTCTTAAACCGTCAACCTCCGACCATCTCATAGTTGTTAGTTCCGATTCTTTGTGTCTTTGTGGGACTTCAGGTCTTCAATAATTTTCCGTCTTTGATATTACAATAATATAGAAATTGTAGAAAAATAAATTACAAGAATTTCTAACCCTTAATTATGGGCAACATCAATTCTAATAAAAATTAAAATTACAATATAATCAAGGAAATCCTCAAAATCATATAATTAACGACCAAATCCACTGTCCATACATTCACCATTCATCGCATGAATAATAATAATAAACAAACATATCAATGCAAAGTGCCTACCCATCACATGCATACATAATTAAGAACATATATATTTGTTTATGACGATTATCTCAAAATCAATGCAAAAATGAATCTATTCTATAGCTGGCTCTAACAATTATTGGTTTTGAAAACAATCTTCTCATAATATAGTGGAAACATGATAATGTTATGGATCGTGTATAACAAAAAATTTCTTAAAACTTTTGTAAAATGCTACAGATTATATTGATTTTACACACAAATAAATATATGTATATATCTAAACTTTTCCTTACCAGAATGTGAATAGAGATAAACGGAAAAAATCAGCTTGAAAAAGATGTTTTCTTTAAGACAAAACTATCATGTTTCTCGTCTAGTCCTTGATATGGGTATGAACAAACGAGAAGACATTTGAAGGAGTATGGTTTCTTAAAGATCACTCAACCAATTTAAATCACCCATAAATCTCAACACATAAGAAGAACATGTTGCAGGATGAAGAACTTTTCTTCACTCTCTTTAACTCTCTTACACGTCTACTAGAGGGGAGAAGTTAGCAAAGTGCTCTAAGTCTCTTCAAGAATTACAAGTGTATCTCTAATGTATAGAAGAGGCATCTATTTATAGGAATAATAGAGCTAATTAATTATGAAAAGTCTTCCTTTTTAATTAAATATCAAATAATTCATTAAAATAAAAGATACAAGTTTCCCTTTCCTTGTACCATGATAGGCGTCACACACAAAAAGATTCTTTGTGCATGTGACACCAGCTCTCAAACAGTGCACGTGAGAATACTACTTGTTACCCAATCTCATTTGTCTCCATATTCAACTTTTCATATTTGAATTTAATCATAATTTTTCAAAATTAGAAATACTAAATATGGAAACTTCATAAACAAGCTTTGATGTATACAAGGGTGTTTCCCTTAATAGCATAGGCGCCAGACACAGTGGGACCCTCCCCCTGTGTGTGCCATCCATATAGTAGGACCAACCCACTATGTGATTTCTAAAATTAATTATTTTATTTTATTTATTAAATAATCTACTTATTTAATAATATAAATTAATTTATAATTAATTTATTTTGAGTGATGTATAATTTAAAATTCCATAATTCTAATTAATTATTTAAAGCAATAATTTCTCTTGTTCAAACAGTGTTGATAATGATAGTGAGGGACTAATGGACTCATAATTTCAAGCTTCAATAAAACCAATATATTAATTGAACTCTTTAATTAATATATTACTCTTTTATTAATTCTAATATAACTCCACTAAATAATTGGAATTGCACATCTTGAAATTATAGATATTAAAGTACTCATTTCTTAGAGTTGTCCATTTGATATAGTCATTTCATATAAATCGATCCTTCATAAATAATTTATAATTAGAGATAGCTAATATTCGTTATCCTCTCTAATTACTTTTTTATCCTTAAGTGCTATTAATCCTCCAATGAATAATAAATTCATGAATTTAATCATGAAATTGAGCTCTCTTATTAGTCAAGCCCGAATTAATACTCAAGAGAATTATTTATCTGCTTCTCATTTTAAAAAGAAATGGATTTTATCTTGTAATATTAGCATTCATGCCTTTAAAATTCAAGGAATAAGATTTGATTCTCAAATTCGTACCGAGTAAATCAAAGGGCATAAATCCATAAATAAGAGTTTACTAATAACTCAAGATTAAGATCATCGTATACATGACTATCAGTCTATAAAATTAGAACTGGCTATATTTAATAGAAATTATTGGTTGTTCATATCTTATCATGTCCTCGTCCTCTCATTATATACAGTGCATTCATTCAATAGCTCGTTATATTAACGGTTTGGATTAGACTATTCCATTCTTAATGAAAATGACATGCACTAGTATCACAAAGTTAAAGATTTCATACCTTAATCGAATAATTAATTATATGTTACTGATCTTTTCAATTATCATCCTTAAATATTATCCTCTTGTATATAACACATATACAATATTTAAGATCACATAGATAATTATAAAATTTTAATAATATTCATAAAGCATTCAACAATACATGCACGTACATATAATGAATAATGAATAAATTTACTTTATTTATTTATAAATATGTCCATTACAAAAACATCATATGTTTTATGGACATATATTCTAATAGGGGCCTCGTTAGCGAAGAAGGGAGCCCTCATAATCGCACACAGGGGCATCACCCTTTGTGGTCTAGTAGGAGTGGAAAAGATTCGCTGTAGATTTGGACATGTAGGAAGAGAAGACATCTTTGATATCTAGGCTTGTAGGAGGAGAACATTCACCAAGAGGGAAAAGCCCCATTAGGGCCAAGTATGGCATGATATGGACTTACAAGTTGTCGTCATAATTATGGGGAAGGATTAGGTTGTCGGCTTGTCGACAATGGAGACTATAGTCTCATCACAGTAGGGGCAGAGGTTAGGTTTCAACAGGCAAGGGTGGTTGTGACGTTGAGCTCCAGCAGTGGGGACGAGTGAGGGAGCTAGTATTTTAGTTGGGAATTTTTACTATCTGAATCTATAGGATGACAAATCTCATGGTTTTTGTGGGATAACTAATCTCCCATTTGGAAGATTACTTTGTGTTAACGGCTACTGAAGCAAACGGTAAAGGAGTGGGAGTTTATGGTCCGTAGAGACCATCCAAAGGCCCAAGAAGCACAAAAGCCCTAGTTTGATCAGAAAGTCAAAAAGGGTTCGTTTTTGACAAATGAAACCACTTTTTTGAGTGGAAACGACCTTTTGAATGAACCACCGAAAAGCCTCAGAGATCTCTCGACGTTGGGCGATTTTTTTGTCTTAATGGTTAAGTCGACACTTTTATAATTTACTATAATATTTATGGATTGTTTTGTAGTTTTGCATTAATTCAGAGACTTGTTCGCAATTTTCAACTTTCTACTATTCGTGTTTTATGTATTCTACTTTATAATAATTATAATGTATCTGTTAGAGGCAAAATGGTTATAAATAAACATTTTGAGAGTTTTCTCAATTTTCCCTCATTGAATCAACGAGTGATTGAACGTATAATTTTCTATTTCGCTAAGCCTGCTGCATCAGATAGTTTACTCAGTCAAGTTTTACCATCAAAAGTGAGATTAGGATTATTTATTCTAATCTTAGTCCTAAGCGGCATGCCAAACATGCCTAGAGTTATATTCTTGTCTTTACATTTTCTATGAGTCTAGCCAAATGCTTATGACAGTCCCCCTATTGATGGAGACATAACTAAAGTTTCTTAATTATATTTCAATTAATTGTATTTGTGCTATAATATGACTGATTTTTCTAAGAGTATCAACCAAACTAAAAATGATATTTCATATATAATATAAGAAATATATTTTTGGATGTTTAATACCTAAATAAAAACGATGAGTGAGCACTTTTCATTTAAAATTGTTCTGATTTAAGAAGACTCAACCAAGGTTTCGTTCTTTCTTTTTTGTCTACGCTCCTGATTCAATCAAAAGTCAAGCACATGCTTTGCTTATGCAGTCAACATATCTAGTTCAGACCAACTGCCATATACAATCCGCTCCCAACAAAATAGTATTAATGAGCTAAAATCAGCTCTGAAAGAAATGTTTTTTTTTTTTTTTTTTTAAGTAGGTAATAGGTTGTTATACTTGTATTGTGCCCTTTTATTTTCTCTTTGACAACAATTTTTTATGTTATTAGTTTAGCTGTATTATTGAAAATGTTTAAGCAATCAAGGGTCTCTTTGGAAGAGCTTTTTAGAAGCTGATTTTAGTTTTTTTAGGTCCAAAAACTGTTTTTGAAAGTGTTGGAATAATATGTCAGACGTATTTTGACTCTCGAGAAATACTTTCAATTAAAAGTACAAAATATGATCATTATAAGATTTTAAAACTTGAACCAGAGTTTTAATTAGACATTACAACTTCATTATAAGATTTTTATTATTTATTAAAAAATTTTAAAATCATTTTGATATATTTAAACTTTTTTAAAAATATAGTTGCAATCACTTACTGAAAAAAGCCATAATTTATATTTCTCTTTTTCTATTACATAAAAGCACAAACAAAAGCGATGTCAAATCAAACCCAATCACATAAGGCTTTTAGTTTTAGTTGGTTATAAAGAAGCAAAAGATCGCTACAACATCTTACCTCTCCTCCCCTCATGCTTATCACATATTTGTCCTAACACTGCTCTCAAATTTTTCTACCTCAATGTCACACTAACATGTGACATACTTTCAATTAGTTTGCGTTGTCGACTTATGGTACTAGTCAGAAAGGTATAAATATACATCAAAAATCCCATATGAATTAAAACATATGTTGATATTTTTAACCTATCATACTTGAGTCATGGAAGCTTCATCTGCGTTACTAGTTCCATTTTCCTTCTTTTGCTTCTTTACCATCCATGTCATTTCCATGACAACCATGGCAAGTAGTACTCCAATTGTTAAACCAAAACCTCTTGTTGTAAACCTTATTCACAGAAACTCAGTCCTCTCAAAAAATGATCTTGTTCTACACAAAACAGAAGGCTACTGTAACAATGACTTCCCATTAGATCTTCATCGTGTAAACGTTGGATTGCTGTTCGTTAACCTAACCATCAGTCAGCCTCCTCTCCCCCAGCTTGTGGTGCTTGACACAGGCAGCAGCCGCTTATGGATTCTTTGCTATCCTTGCCAAGGCTGCAAAGAAACAAGGGTGCCAATATTCAATCCATCTCGCTCCACCACATACAAACAATTGATATGTAACGATTCTCCTCGTGTTACTGGTATAGCTCACAGATGCAGGCCTCCTGACCCATGTCCTTGCAGCCAACCATATGCAAGAGGACTGTCATCAAGTGGAGTACAGGCCACTGAGCAACTCACCCTGGGAACATCAGATGAAGGGACAAAAGTAGTATCTGATGTAGTGTCTGGTTGTGAAAGTGATCACAAGTATATTAGCGATTTACGTTTCTAACGGCATGTTTGGGCTCGGTTATCATGCTGTCTTTGGTAAGAAAATTAGGATCAAAGTTTTCTTATTGCATAGGAGACTTAAGCAATCACGACTATCGTTACAGTCCTCTTTGCTTAGGTGGCGGAATAGAGTTTGAAGGAGATCCAACCCTGATAGAGGTCGGTGTTGTTTACCGAATTCCCTCAGAATCTATTACTGTAGGTGGTGAAAGTCTTTGCATTCGTCCATGCATGGCAGTGATCGATACAGGAACAGTATCGACAAGACTGGCCAACGGTTATTTTACAATGATTCAAGAGAAGTTTAAGAAGCATTTTGAATGGATTAGGAATGAGAGAAATTTCAGTTTAGGCAGAGCACAAAACACTCTGCTACAGTGCCCGTACAGGTAATATAGAACAAGACCTTAAGGAGTTCCCCGAAGTCAGACTTCAGTTTGCTTTCGGTGGTGTAGCTCTGGAATTCGATTCACACAGTTTGTTCATGAGAGGTGAATGGCCAAAATCAATCTGCTCAGCCATTCACCATACACTGATAGGGAGCAAACTGTAATTGGACTGATGGCACAACAACACCACAACATGTGTTTCGATCTTGATGGGAAAAACGTGTATGTCCAAGAGTCAATTGTAAAGATCTCATTGACGATTAACATGAATAGCTTACTCAATCTTTCAAATTTGTTAAAGGGTCATCTTGTTAAATACTGTGATTCAAGAAACTCGTTCGACCTGACGTATGAGCTTCTAAGCCTTGGGCCTTATCTCTTATAACGTATTGATTTGACCCCATAGGTGAGACCACCACCTCATAGCATGTTGCTGCTAAAAGCAGAACCCCGAAGATCTTATAAAAAATCTCCTTGTTCTTGAGCAACGAAAACACACACACACACACTTAAAAGCATGTACATGGGCCTCGTAATAGAACTAGGCTATCAAGACTTTCTTTGCCTGGATTTCAACACCAAACCAATAGCAAAACAACAAGGGTCAATTCATTTCCACCAAGCATGCACAAATAAACGTTTTATTTGAGCAGAAGATAACAAGATTGTAAGCACAACCTTTACAGGATAAACTATTGTTTATCAAACCGGTTGAATACAACATGTAAAAGTGAGACAAGAAAATTCACACGTGACTTCTCACTTTTGGCATTGAGGCTCGAGAAGGAACAGTGTTTAGCCCATTTCTAGGTTACTCCAGGTGAGCAGTCCAATAAATTAGCCCGCTGACCAACACAAACACACACTGCAAAACACCAGCTGTTCCTGTCCATACCGAGGGGCCGGTTTTCACCACTGAATCTTGTATCAGGAGACCGACTGATGCCGCCAGAGAAACAAAGGATACAACATAAGCAAAGAAAAGCCAAAGCTTCAATCTCCACTCGCCTTCTTCATAGGGAGAGAGGTCGATATCCGCCTTCCTAACGCAATTGAACATCAAAGCTGCCAAGGATGCAAAAATGCCGGGAAGGTAATGGACGAAGGAGACTTTGACAGAGCTGCAAACAACGGCGTCAATCCAAAACCACCAACCAGCACCAAAGATTGCCCCGGCGACACCTGGTCCAAAGATCGCCCAAAGCTCCATCAAATCCATTTATGGCTGCCTTTGCTTTGAGACGACAATGAATCCTATGAAATCCAATTGATGACCACCAAGCGAAACGGTGGTGTCTTGTTTGTTTCTTCTTGTTTAAGCCCCGAGAAGATCAAGTTCCAGCTTGCTGTGAACTGTGACAATCCTTCGTGACCCATAGTACAATTGATTACAGACAGAATTACTAAATAAAAGACTAGACTCCTAACTAATAGATAAAATATATATCCAGTAGATCGTTCTCGGGTAGTTAAAAAAAACTTGGATAATATAATATATGACTAGTAAATAAATTAGTTGGACAGTGATGTAAATCAAAAAATTAGCAAGATATTATGCTGAACTATTGTAAATAAACGAGTTTTATGCACAGTGGTAAATGCTAAAGTAGTAATTGACAGCCCACAAACTTGCACAATAGTACTTTCTAAAGAATTTAAACTAGACATTAACTTTCAACTCAAAACAAAAAGGGGAAAAAAAAAAAAAAAAAACGAATAACAAAGCATATACATGCTTTAGCAACAACTCAGAAACCTGAATACTTTTTTCATACTATACTCGTAAATCAAATATTCACCAAGAATAAACTAACAAACTAAAAAAATTTTACACGCTATTAATAAACAATAACTCAAAAGCCTGCACATTCTGCTAATAAACAGTAACATTCACGCTTTGCTAAGAAACAACAATTCATTACATACTACACTAGTTAATCATATATAAACCAAGTAGGAAACAACTAAGAAACTCCACATTACTGTTATGAACCCACATCGACCAAGTATGGGATTAGTTGGTGGCTTATAAACCTATACACTGCCTCCTCCTAAAAGCTGGTTTTTAGAGGTGAATTTTACCCATGGATTTATGGCATTGGCATGGGCCCAGTATGGAATGAGTTCCTATCAATTGGTATCAAAGCCAAACCTCACGTTTGGCCCACCTTGCAGAAAGGGCGACCTAAGAGGGCCAGAGTGGGCCATCGTAGATATCAGTGTCAGAAGCGTGGTGGTATATTATGATCCTACATCAACCAAGTATGGGATTGGTTTATGGCTTATAAACCTATGGGCTCTCTCCTCCTAGAAGCTAGGTTTTAGGGGTGAATTCTACTTACAGGTTTGTGGCATTGGTATGGCCCAGTATGAATGGGTTCCTATCAACTACATACTAAAAAACAACCATGAAACTGGCACTCTGTTAAATACTAAACTAAACCATAAATTTACCAAGTTAAGTATTTAGTAAATTAGTGAGTAACTTTCACCAAACAACAATGCAAAGATTACAATGTCACTTGGTAAATCAATGAATAACCATGTGTCTATTTGTTCTGTTTCAGTAAACAACAGAAAGAATAACAAAATTAACAATTCACTAGCAACTCAACCAGAGACAATTCAAAGATTCATTACAGTGAAGCTTCAATTTACAACTCAAAGAGTAATGACAGAGACAATTCAAATCATGTAATACTCCTATCAATAAATCAATAAATGGTATCGTCTTTTACTTTGTGTTACCGAGGATGTAGATTTCACATGTCCCTAGTCCCATCATCTTCTGGTCCTACCTTTCACAAATTAACAGCACTCTAACTTCACTAACAAAGTTCATCTAACATATTTCTCTAAAGTTCTGTTAATAAAGTAACAACACAATTTCCTTTAAAACAAATCTATAATCAAAAGCTACACATAATTTGGAAAGCAAGAAAGTGAAAAGTCAATTATTGACCCTTTTTTTCCTCTTTAAAAAAAAAGATAAAAATAAAATAGCCAATTATATACAGATTTAAAAGCATTACATTTTCTACCCAAATTAAATATAAAAAATTAATCCAAAATGAAGCTAATAATACACAAAGCGTAAGGTATTCTTTCTTATGCTACATTTCCAAAGTAATTTTGATAAACTGCAAAATTTATGTAGTCAGAAGCAGCTTATACAGCTAAAAGCACATTAACCCAGATTTTTGCAGGCACAGAACAATTCATTTGGGACTGGAATTCAATAACTCCAAAACCAAAAATAGTTCATGGTTTCAAGTTACAACTCTCAATTCTCACATGCTAATTCCTAATTCGCCTCCAAAAATCTTAGTATGAGAAACCCTAGCACAATCAGAGAAACCCCAGCACACGAAACCAAACACCCTGCAGTTTAATTCAATAAATTCAAGCGTGAAACGCAAAAAGATCGTACAAATCGAAGCCAGATCTAAACGGCAGAAAATCACAAGCCTAAAGGGCTGTCAATCAACAATCTGCAAATTGAAGAAGAGAGAATTGAAATTTGTAAGATCTTTACCTCGGTACTTCACGATTTGAATGCAGCGCAAAGAATCCGAAGATTGATTTTTTATCCTTCGTTGCGAAGAAGTGACTTTCGCTTTGATTCTTTGTTTTGGGGAAGGGGCGATGTCGTAAATACCAAGTTTCTGGTATTTTCTCTTTTGTCGCCATTTTGTTAATTTTATTAAATAC
>CAMOHE010047911.1:24387-51380 GCA_946598075.1 Artocarpus hirsutus
CATAGAATATTCATGTGACTCTAACACAAAAAATGTAAAATAATACTCTCCTAATCGAATACCATTTATGTTTTGTTTTGCTTTTAACATCCGATTGATCAAAACTAAAATTGAAATAAGTTGACAGATTGAGGATGAAGTTTGAGACATAAGTCACACACTATTTGTGAGGATTAACATTAATTTATACGTTAAGGCATGACTATTAAGAAAGAAGTCTCCCAAGTTTGAGAGCCTGGTTGTAATCAATTGGTTAGAATAAAAGAAAAAAAAGTTATGACAACAATTTATAGTTGGAATTTATGTTTTATAAATTCGTCAGATGTGGGTTTTAATTGGTTTAAACCACCAAAATTGAGCTCAAAAAACGTTTGGAAATGAAAAAAATAATATATATAATTGGAACGACATGGGCTAAATAATAGTTTTTGCTTGGAACTGAAAAAACAGTTGGTATCATAAAAAATGGTTAGAATCTTGATTACTAAATGGGGAGGGATTTTTAAAAAAGGCTTTTTGGCCAAAATTTTTTTGGTCAATGGCCCTTTTTTTTTTGGCATAAAAAACAAGTTTTTTGGGCACCAAAATAGTTTTAGTTTTTTTTTTTCTACTGTGGTTAGGTTTCTCTCTTTGATACAGTTTTTTTCTCTTTTTTTTGAAAAAAACTGGTGCAGTTTTAATGCTCAAAAAGCCTCTTTTTTGGTTCAAAAAAAAAAGAGGCTATTTCCTTCATTGAAAATTTCTTTGGGCCCTTTTTTCAAATTATACCCTAAATAGGGTGTCTTCTTTTTCTTTTTCTTTTTTTTTTCTTTTTTTTCTTTTTTTTTTTTACAGTTAAATAGAAAGAAGAATTCGAGACAACTTTGGACTTTAGTAGCTTGGAGAATTATTTATTAAAAGTCGGTGACGGAATCAAATTTATCTATAGTTTGAGGATTAAAAATGAAATTAACATTTTCAAAAATAAGACGTTATTGGTGGATAAGCCTCTGTTCCTTCGGGCTTTTGACAGTCTGACTTTCGCTCCCTCCAACCAGAGTGAGAGAAGTTGGTTTTTCTACCCTTCTAAGCTACCAAAGTAACCAAACCCACAGAGAGAAAAAGAAGGAGATGCTCTGTTTTTACTTCTTGACGGCATTCCTTTCATCGTCCTGGAAATATTCTAAATTTTTTCTTCATTCAGTTCTCTTTTGCGTTTTGCTTCTCAGTTTTGTTCCATTTTCTTAAACAATTACATTGAAGAAGCTCACTTAGAGCATTTGTAGATAAATAGTGGCCCTCTTTTTATCAGTAGATCTAACATTTTCTTATTCTCTTTGTTGTAAATCGTCCAACTAAAGATTATAAAATATGTAACTCTGAAACGTGAGAGAAGGAATGGGGTGTTCTTCGGGTTTTTCTAATTCTTGTTAATATTAATGGTCGCCCTAGTTAACATAAAGGATAAATTGTATGAATTTCCTCTTAATTACATCACCTGTGTCATCATACTTCGAAATGTACTTGTTATTGCTTTAATGTCTGACCTTTTTGTATAATTTTTGAAGTCCCTCTTTCTGTTGTTTAATCTGATATATATTAATATTTTGACCTGACGACGAGTTCAGCTCTGGGTGAGGAAGTCTAGAAATGGGCTTAATTGCTGCGCTTAGGCGACATTATTGCCGCGATTATTGCCGCTATTGTATCCGTACTTCTTTCAATGACAGTTTCTGCTTGTTTTTATGAGTAGTTGTACTTTTTCAATTTCTTTCAATGATAGTTTCTACTAGTTCTTATCTGTCATGGTACCTTTTAAATTCTCTTTAAGTGAGTTCTACTTCTTTTTATCAGTAATGATACCTTTTAATTTTTTTTTTCCCAATGATAGTTTCCACTGTTGTTTCCAGTAATGGTAGTTTTGATATTATCCTTTTTTTTTTTTTTTAAATATATTTTGTCTTTTTTCTCTTGTATATTATTCTTTAATTATGCAGATAAGCGTTGTTGTTCCTGTCACCACACCCCTCTCTCGATTGGGGCACTTCCTTCCCTCCAAAACCCTGAATATTTAATTTCTTAGAAGCTTGAACCTCCGGTGAGATATCTCCTGATTTTTAGTTTTGGTTTTTGTTTATTTTACTGGGATGGTGTTGGTTTTTATATCACACGTCTGCCAGTTTATATAGTTTCTGCCATATTGCGGTCTTTTTCAAGAAGAACCTTTCTAATGTTCTAAATATAATGTGATGGGGATTGGTTTTTTATGGGCATAGAGGGGGTTTGGCATCAGAAATGGGTTGGACAATAGTAGCTACTGTGTTGCCGATTGTTCCTTCAAAATTCAAGCCATCCCGACCACTTGTTTCATCTTCTTCTTCCATGGCTACTCGGATTTCATCATGCTTCCCTTCCAATTTCTCAAGTGGGGTTAGTTTCAAAAGTTCCTCTTTTTACCCTTCCCCACAAGCAGCTGAAAGACCAGAGGCAGAGACAGTACTACCACATCTAATCTCCCGGTCCATGAACCAGATTTGTAGAGCAGCCGCCGAGTACAAATTTCCCGACCCAATTCCTGAATTTGCTGAGGCAGTAAGTGCCTTTTACTCATCTCTCTTCTTTTATCTAATATTCGGTCAATGTGTTTTTTTTTTTAATTATTTTTTAATTTATTTTCTAAATCTTCCCCCTACCGCTTGATAGGAGACGAATAAATTTAGGACTCATCTCTTCAACAAGCGCTTCAAGAAAGGCATCTAAGAAGATTCAGTCAAAGAAGTTGTAGATATCTGCACTGAAGTACTTAGACATTGTTGGATTTAAGAAAACTCTCTAAAAATTAAAAAGAAATTGAACCGCTCTCATAGTATAAATCTTTGTGACAGATATTCACTACCTTCTTACACACCGAGTATGGTGGTCCAGGAATGCTTCTGGTCGTTCCTTTCATTGATATGGCTGATACAGTTTATGAAAGGGGCTTGCCTGGTGCATCACATGCAGCTCGAGCAGCAGTCAAATGGGCGCAAAATCATGTTGACAGGGACTGGAAGGAATGGACTGGTAGTGATTGACAAAATAGTCTCGGGAAAAGACTTCCTCTTGTTGAATGGAAGATTTTGTTTGTATATTTCTTAGTTTGAATATAGATTTTAGTTATTGTACCAGGCAGTTCTGTTACCAGTTTCAAATAATTCAGATGGGTAGATTACCGATGGACAATTTTGGACAGAAACATAGGACAATGCAGATTCACTCAAACCACGTGCCAGATTAGAGAGTGCGATGTAGGAGGGTTTGAATCAATGTTGGTTCTTTTTTGTAATATAATGGTGGAATGGAATGGAATAGAATAGAAACTTTGGAGTAGGTTCTGTTGTGTATCGACCACGGGAAATAGGAAAAAGGAAACAAATGCGGGACTTACAGACGTTGAACTAACGCATACATGAGAACTTGAAATGGCGCGCAAAAAGCGCTTGGATGTGTTATCATGGGAGTATCTTAAGCAATGATGACCAACCAGTATGAGCTTCAAAATTCAGGAGGACGCAGGGTGATGATGTATACTTTTAGGGCATGTTTATCAAATTGTAAAAGAATGTAAAAGAAAAGATAATGGGATAGAAAAGAAAAGTAAAACATTGAGAGTGAGCATTATTCATTCACATTCTAATGTCTACTTATTTGATGGGACGATGAGAAACAATCTCACTCTTTTTTTAGTGTTTATTTACTTAAAAATGGGATTTTATTTAATGTAATTACTAAATTATTCTTCTTATATAACTAATAGCTATTAAATAATAACATTTGAATTCGGACGTCTTAGTAAATATAGTATTCATTCTCTTTGATAGAAAATTAATACTAAAAGGTAAGAGATGATTGGTATTTCCTTTTTTGATTTCTTATATAGTGTGTGGCTTACAAAACTCTCGTTATTGATTTTGTAAGTTAACATATTATTTAAAAGGAAAAGCAATTACTTCTTAGTTTCCATTTTCTTTTTGATGTAAAGTAAACATGTCCTTATGATGATTCTTAAAAACATAAGATAACATTCTAGTGGAATTTCATATCATCTTTTATACCCAAGTTTTCAGTCATACATAACTTTAACTTACTCCATGCCATTTGACATGATAGGTTTCTAGGTTTACACGAAAATAGTGTAGATTATAGACCTCTAGATTTGAAAAAGAAGGAATTATTTTTTGGTTTGTAATTGGAGTGATATTATTAAATCTCCACTATTGATCGTTATCATTTTCTAGAATTTTTATTTGAATTTGAATTCTGTTTTTATTCTCTCTTTTATTTCCTTCATAGCCTTTTAAAAACAAACTATTTCCCATCTCTCTCGTAAAACATCTTGAAAAATTTTACATTGCGATAGGGAAAAAAATAAATACCGAACAAAAAAAAAGAAAAAGAAAAAGAAAAAGAAAAAATACATACCACTAAGAACTATCTCTAAACCATTCAAAAAAAAAAAAAAAAGAACAAGAATTATCTAATTATCTCTAAACTGTTAAATCCTAATAGGCACCTATTTTTTCGGTTTGATCAATTTTAATAAAATCCGACGAACAAAAATTGCATGAGTTAAAAAAAAAAAAAAAAAAAAACTGATGTCCATAAATGTGAACTACTTACTTTTCTTACTCTTGTATATTTTTCATTTTTATGCACTATCAAGCAGTTGTAGAACTATCCTACCAAGGCCTAAGAACCTAATGTGAAATGGTGAGGACCGGAGGAGGTTTGGAGTTGGGAGGATTTTGGGGATTATGTGTGATCTCACTTATTGTTGGAAAAAATATACGGAGTAGAATTTTAAAATTTTTAACATCAAACATTTTCTTTATACAAGTTAAACATGCTATATACGTTAAATTAATAATAGATCTTTCGTACTTTATAAAATCAAAACCACACTTCTAATAGAAAATTGTTTGACATAACTGCTATTGAGAATCGCGTTCAGAAGAGCCTTAACCAAAAAACTAAACATGAATTAATTCAATATGTTTATTTTGAATTATTTTATAAAATCAATTCAACCAATAAACTAAATATGAATTATTAAATCCAATCTAACAAATTTAAACCAATCAAAGAATTAATATAAGTTACCAACTTGTCGGAAAAACATATTGTATCGTTACGAGAAAATATGTGAGCTAACAAAGGGGATTCAATGAACATATATAGATCAAGCTCCTATAATTGTAATATAACATATCCTCGATATGTATATCTTGTAATTATCAACTCACTTTCAAACTATATATAAATTACAAAATGAAAATAAGTTAACCGTCATGACATATTATCATGTGTAACATCCTATAGGATATCCACAATTGGCTTAAGGATGATTCTCTTTTACCTTCTTGATTATATTTATTTTATGTTCCATTACTTTATCATTAGGGTACTTGCTATTCATAACCAATACAAATAGTATACTCTTTTGTTACATATTTGTATCTTAATGGTTGAGCGCTCTAATTTCTAATTATGAGATAATACCTATAAGAAAATATCATTAACTCTACAAAAGAGCTATAGATTCCATATCTATGAATAATGAGCCTACATCATTCAAAAATCATGTCTCCAACGTACCAATATACGTAACTCTAATTAGTTTAGGATGTCACTTTTTAGTACATCAAAAGATACAAATCAATAATATGGACTCATTGATAATTTTAAAATTAAGATGTAATACATATAATTGTCTAAAGTGAGCTAATTTATTCAATCAAAATTATTAACTAAATCAATTTATCTTTAGTCCCGATCTAATATATTGTTACCAACGATAATATACCAATGTCTCTATTTGTGAAGTCCTACTTGGATGACTAAGACAAGCTATTTCTTATTAGAGATATAGACAATATAACAATATTAACATGAATAAAGCACCCAACTTTATTCGCTTGATTATAGACCTTCTAATTATCAAGATTATCACCTTAAGATTCATGTCTTTCGTATAATTTATTCATCATATGCATGATATTAAACGTTTAGGTTAACAGTCTCAGACTTTTGTTTCTTATCATACATTCAACATAAATGAATATAAAGAGGACAATATTTGATATACAAAATAAACTCTTCATTGATTAAATGTCTCAAAAAAAATGCATCATTCAATCCTTAAGACACCTACTCCTACTTACTCTAAATAAGTAAATATGACATGTTACGCATCCATATAGCCTCTACATGCTTCTCGAAGGTCCTAATAGGTAATGTCTTCATAAAAGGATTAGCTATATTGTCCTCGAATATGATCTAGCATATAGCAACACACCCATCCTTAATGAAGTCCCTTATCATGTAATACCTTGGGTCTACGTACTTACTCATCTTGTGATGTCTTGATTCCTCTAAATCTTTTTCAGGAACTTGAAAATATGTTTGACCGTAACCCAATAATTTGGTCCTAGATCCAACTAAAATCGACTTATTGTCCCGACCGCATTGGTTATGTTAGGTTGTATACAAAGCATAGCATACATGAGATCACCCACTGTTGAAGCATAAGGCACTTTTTTCGTGTAGTTTCTTTCTTTATCAGTCCATGGACAGTCCTTTTTACAAAGAGTAATTCTAGTCCTAGATAGTTTCCCACCTTTCTTTGAATTTCGCATTGTAAACTTCTTAAGAATCTTATCTATGTATAAAGCTTGTGATAAAGCTATCATTTTGTTTTTTTATCTCAAAAGATGTGGATTCCTAGAGCATAATTAACTTCACCCAAGTCTTTCATATCAAACTACTTGGTCACCCAAATTTTGACTGATGATAATGCCCCTACATCATTGTCAGTAAGCTAAATGTCATCTACATAAAATAGAAAAAAAATCACTTTCCTATCCTTAATGCGCTTGTAAACACAAGGTTCATCCATATTTTTTTTAAACCAAAAGTCTTAACCACTTAGTCAGATATTATGTTCTAAGAATGGGAAGTTTGCTTAAGTCTATAAATAGCCTTTATCAACCTCCAAATTTTATTCTCTTGACTCTTAACTTTGAACCCATCTAGCTACATCATATATATGGTCTCATCAAGATGGCCATTTAATAATATTATCTTGATATCCATTTGTCGTATCTCATAATCAAGAGCGGCAACAATGGACAAAAGAATGTGGATGGACTTAAGCATGGCTATCGATGGAAAGGTTTCCTCATAGTCAATTCCTTCCTTTTGCATGTATCACTTTGCTTCAAGTCTTGCCCTATAGATTTCTCATCCATACCTCTCTTTCACTTAAAGATCCACTTACACTCTATGGGTTTTACCCCTTCAGGAAGGTCCACAAGCTCCCAGACTTGATTAGTCTTTATAGACTTTATTTTAGTTTTCATAACTTTTGTTGAGAGTTTTGAATCAATATCCTTTATAGCCTTTTTGTAAGTGTAAGGATCTCTATCATATTTAACCGGTTTAGCTAAGTAAGCCTCACCATTAAACATATATCTTTCGGGTTGACGCTTGATATCCCTTATTGTGCCGAAGCTCCCTAGGTTGTTGTACAGCCAGTTTTTCCATATTTGATTGGATCAGTTTCTACTAGAACCACTAGAGCAATTGTATCACTCACCATCCCCTCGAGTATCACTATAGTACGAGGCTTAATGTTGTTCATGTTACTTTCCTTAAGAAATGTAGCATTCGTTGAAACCACAATTTTATTTCTTTTGGGTTATAGAAATAACCACCTTTTTTCCCTTTTAGATATCTAACAAAAACACAAACCTCCGACTGTGCTTCCAACTTATTCGCTTTCTTATCCAAGACATGTGCAGGACATCCCCATATATAAACATAGTTTAAGGATGTCTCTTTATTTGTCCGCCATGAAGAGTTTTAGGAATTGATTTTGAAGGTACATTGTTTAAAAGATAATATACGGTTTGTTGGGCATATCCCCAAAATGAAAAAGGCAGTGTCAAACAACTCATCATTGACGTCACTATGTCCAACAAGGTTCTAATTCTTCTTTCAGCCACACCATTCTGCTATAGAGTGCCAGGCGTGGTCAATTGGTATAAAATCTCATTCTCTACTAAGTATTATAAGAACTCATTAGAGAGATATTCTCTACCTCGATCGTATCAAAATGTCTTTAAGGGTTTACCTAGTTGCTTCTTCGCTTCTGCTCAAAACTCTTTAAACTTTTCAAAAGTTTTGCTCTTATGATGAAAATCTTGAGTAATTGTCAATGAAAATGACGAAATACTCGTACCCTCCTCGCGCCTTAATGTTCATGGGACCACAAATATCACTATGCATAAATTCTAAAACCCCTTTAGCTCATTGCCCTTAGAATTGAATAGTCTTTTGGTCATTTTTTCATCCAAACAAGATTCACACTTTGGTATAGATTCCACCTTTAAATGGCTTAAAGGTCTACCCCTCACTAACCTTTGAATCCTATTAAGGCTAATATGGCCTAATCGTGAGTGCCAAAGATAAGTCTTATTAGAGTGAGAAGTTTTAAGCTTTTTTAGAGTTATCATTGATCTCAGTGTTCAACAATAAGTCCATCTTTGGTTTAAAAAAATATAGATTTTTTACATCCATCCGCTATAGATAAAAGATTTGTTTTTATGAATCACAACTTTCTTATTAAAAGAAACACGATCTCGCAAAAATAAACTCCTATAACTATCAAAATAAAGATAGATGTCTCCCACTGCTTCAGCCAACATGAAGGTTCCATTATCCATCCTCAATACGAAGTGCTTCTTTAGCATGCTAACTTCTCGTTTGCTTAAACCCCTTTAGAGAAACACAAACTTGATTAGTGGCTTCAGAATTTATGACGCAAGTGTCACTTGATTTTTCAACTAAAGACGTTTCGACAACAAGAAATTTACACTTATCTCCTTTAGCTAGGAAGTCTTTACAATTCTTATTCATGTGCCCGACCTTTCCACAAAAGAAGCACTTGAGCTTTTTTGGGTTCCTCTTCTTCATCTTCTTATTCTTGCCCTTGGTTGGCGAAACTAAAGACTTCTCGTTCTTGGCCTTTTGCTTCTTTCAATTCCCGAAGTTGGAATTAGAGCTAGATGCAACTGTCAGATTCGCCTTACCACTACCAAGTGCTGTTAGGATTGGTGCGCTAAGGAATATATACTTTCGATGTATTAATGAAGTTTTGGTAAAAAAAAAATAATTTGAATATTACATGTATTAATAATGGTCCTTATATTACTATCATATTAATGATTGTATGTTAGCAAACATGTGATTCGTAACTATTAGAAATAAGTCTGGAAATTGGGAATATATGGAGTTTATATGTGGAAAGATTTACTTCGGAGATTAATAGTCTAAATTATATAGTCCATAGTTTATGTATAGAGCTGGGCACATTATACATGATAAGGTTGTAATAGTGATCTACGTAAAATTGAGGAGGCGGCTTATCTTGGTTGTCGAAGCTAATTGACTCCATGATAGACACATTGATGCGATAGACCTAATGGTAATTGCAAGCTAGACTAGACCTAAAGTTTAATTAATTTAATAATAATTCTATTTAACTAAAATCAATTCTCTTTGATAATCATTTATGTGTCATCTTAATCGTAACATGGATTCATGACTCCATATTTGTAGCTTGTATGTTTTGATATGTAAAAGGCAGGAGTTTCGATGAATTGTTGGTATGGTGGATGCAACCTATATTTGATGAGAGTATAGAATTCATAGCTCTCTAACAAAGAGTCAATGTTATCCTTTCAAAGGCATTATTTAGGTATTAGAAAATATAACAAGGCCACAATCATCTAGATACATATGATAACCAAGTTATATTCCTTTTGTATGTGTTATAAAAGAAATGAATTTTCGATGCTGAAATAATAGAACTTTAAGATAAAACAAAAGATAAAATGGAACTTAGTCTTTTATCTGATTAAGGATAACCTATGGAGATACACATAATATGAAAGGTCATAAACGAGACTTATATTTTAGAAATATAAGTCTCGTTATATGGTATATTGCCAAGAGTTCAGCTTTGGGTCTATAATAGAGTAACACCAAAGTTAATAAATAAATAGATGACTAAACGAGGATTAATTTATCTATTATTATTATAGCTTAATAATTTGTCTATTGGGTCCTAATGCTAGATCACGAATTCCTTTATGATAGATCGAATAAGTTCGGATTACCATTGGTAAAGCAGAAGTATACACAACTCAGGCCATTGGGCCTGATGGGACGCGTGGACCTTAATCTAGTTAGATTGCTAGTAGGCGCAGGCACACTAAGGAATGGCACCACATTTGCATTCTCTTAAAGACTTAAATATTTAATTATTTTTGAAAAATAATTATTCAAATTTGTAATAAGGATTTTGGATAATTAATTATTTAAATTTTGTATTTGAATGATTAATTTAAATCTTAGTTGGATTTTAATTATGGATAAAGGATAATTATTAACAATTATTTAAATTAGAAAATTATCTTGGAGAATATAATTTTTATATAAATTGAATTGTTTGAACTGGAGTTATCCTGGATGATGCAGATAATCACAAATCCTACATTGTGATTGGTTGAATTTTAGAGATAGGTATCCTTAAGGGTGGCGCCAACTAAAGATAAAGGAGAGAAAAAATTATCTCCTAATACTAATAAACTTCTAAATATTCCTACTACTTCTATAAATAGAGACTTGAGATCTTTATTTATTCTAGGATTGACTAAGTGCAAATTAGAGAGGAGAGCTTGGATTACTTATCTTTGATAAGTCTAATTCTTAAGCACTTTAGTAGTTAAAGGAAGTGTAGCTATGGTGGAGATTTGCTGAGTTATACCCAGACACAAAATGTTATAAAGGAAGAGAATAACATTGAAGATCTAACAGTAAAGATTTATTCTTGAAGAATTTTTTAGTCAAAAGTGTTGTTTCTAATCTCCAACTGATACATTAAATTATTAAATTTATTGTTTATAGCATCATGAGTTAGTTTTCTAGGTATTTTATAAAATTTTTAAAGTTCCATTGCATCACCGAACTGATTTTTTTTAACAATTTGTATAAGAGAGAAATCATGATTTTGCTATAGACACAAATTATACGATCTAATTTTCATTCCTTATCATTGAATTGATATTTTAGAGAGATGGCACGCTAGGGTTATTGTATATGAAAACTAATATGTGTGGGGTTTTATATTAATTTTGTTATCATGGAATTTATGGTGAGTGGTAATTATTATTATTTATTTTAATTATTGTCGGTTATGGTTCCATAGGGTTTAGAAATATGTATCTAAGTTTTATTCATCGAATTGTAATTATAATAGGGTGTAGTCTATCATCACCGCTTAGAATTTATTGCTTTCTTGGAATTCATATAAACCAAAAATGGTTTAGAATTTTCTATTTAATTTAATTCTATAAAGACAAATATAGAAGATAAAGCATTCTATTGAAAATTTACAATTGATTTTTTGAATTTTTCTGCATTAAAATTTTCTAGAATTATATATATATATTTATATGTTAATGAATTGTCATGAGAACATTCTAGGTATCACTTGCACTGATTTGGCTTGTAGAAACTACAACACAATAAGTGATGTGTGTAGTGTTAGCCTCGGCAAGAAATACTATGTAGCGTTCGTTTGATGTTGCATGCAGTAATGGGCCAACATATGTTGACCCATGTAGGGTTGGGAAATCAGTGAGGTTCTTTACACATTAGCCATAAATACGAAGGTTGGATTGATTTATGTTACCTAAAAAAATTATTTGTAAAAAATGTTACTGCCACATCATCATTTTAAATTTAAAATACTAAATATAATCTTAAGTTAATATCTTTCTTTATCATCATATTAGATCAGGAGAGGAGAGATGATCCATTGTCTAGCCAGCACTCGAAGACATAATGTTCAAACTAGCAAGAGTCACGGCAGGAGTAGGCGCCATGCCAAAAGTTGGGGAAGACAGTGCTGGAGTAGTGGTGCCGGCAGGGATCCCGGCAGTAGGCCTTTTCCCTTGGGTGGTTGAACAGGTAGTCATGGCTCCAACTACACGTGCACAGCTGGACCTTGAACTTAAACACTTGGAACTGGTTCGATGAATATAGTGGAAATCAGTGTCGGAGTTGTTGTAGGGGAGGTATTTCTATAGGAATGTTTCATCGGAATACATGTCGGCAGTGAAGAAATCCTAGCAGTGGCAGCTTGTGAGGAGCTTTCTTGGTGCATCCTCTTTGTGTGATAACATTGGTAGGAGATGAGGCGATGAAGGAAGGCAACCGACAGGAAGATCAGCCCATCACGAAACTTTTGCGTGTCTCCATGGTTTGCTGTGTACATGAAAGAGAAAGGAAGAGAGAAAAAACTGATGGGGAAGGAAGAAATCATGTGATATGGAGGAGAGAGATATTTAAAAAAAAAACCATGGCCTTAAAGGGTAAAAATGCTCAAATGGTTAAATTTTTTAAATAAGTGTAGGAGAATATTCAATAGTTTTAAACTATGTGGCAGAAATCGATCTACCATTTAATTTTGGGAAATATACCATAAATATCTCAAATCTGTGGGCCAGCATGGTAGCTCAAAAGAAGTGAATACCGTCACCATTAAAAGGCGCAAGTGTGTTAACGTGATATGGGTCAGCAAAATATTCTAACCCATGTGGTATTATATATATAAATAATATATTTAAAAATATAAATAATATGATATATTATAATATAAAATATATTATTATTATTATTATTATTAATGAATAATAATTTGAAGAGACAATTATTATCTTATTATTATTTAAATAGTTTTTATTAATTTTTCTAATTAGAAAAAGATTATGGGTAAAATTATTTAGAGTCCAAAAAATCTAAATTTTGATTTGATGTGATTAAAAGGAAGATTAGGGATAAATAAAATCTACAATTTGAATTAGATTCAAATAGCTAGAATTTAATTTTATAATTTAATTTCGGAAGCTAGATTTTATTTAGATCAGATCTAAATTTGGAATTTAGATTTAAGGTAGTTGCTAAATCCCTAACCTTATGGCAAAATCAGAAATGGATAAATATTATCTATTTCGATTTTGGGTGATTACCAACATCCCTAATTTTGTGGAAAATCAATAAAAAATAATTTTATTATTTTTCTATTAGAGAAAATTATAGATTAAAATTGTTTGAATAATTTTTGTTAATTTTCAATTGAAAAAAATTATGGATAAAATTATTTAAATAAGTTTATTAATTTTCCAAAGAAATAATTTGACCTACTGTGGTCAAATTATAATGTAAAAATCCTTAATAAAATTTTAGAAATTTTATTGGAAAAGATTATTCAAAAAGTCGGATGACATGGAGACAGATACATGGAGGAGATGTAAAAGTAAGGGCCTATATGTTTTAGTTTATTTATGTAATCTTTATTTTCTTTTTTATAAAGTAGAGCCATAATGTTACAGCCATATGTGCATATTGCTTATCGCCATGCTATCTTGCCATGCTTGTTTTCTTTATGATATAATTTGTCATATGTTTGACAACATGTCATGTAGAATAGGGAGTGCCACTCATAAAATTATTCATGCATGTTTGCATAATTCTTGGTTTTAAAATATTAAGTGGGAGAGGGTTTTTGCTTAGTATCCATAGTCTCCATTGTTGGTCCATATGTGAAACCAAGTGTCACCAATCCTAAGGAATATTATTCATTATCGATGGTATTCTAGATTGGCTTCCGAGAGAAAAATGTCTATGTGCATGATTTGTGGTTGTATGCCCCAAGGTAGCAATTTATGGGCCATAAATCACAAGATATAAATAATGGTTATGCACTTAAGATGAATTTAATTATTAACCTCCCCAAAGAGCTCTGTTAATTAAATTTGTGACAAAAAACAAGCGGTAGTTAGTATTGGTATACTAATAAGATAGGATTTATGTTCCAAGCTAGTTTGTGTTTGACTACCCCAACGTAGCTGACATAAACGGGTCTAAAAATTATCACAGTCATATATGTGTTTTCAAGATTTTGCACATAGTCATACTTGCATTATTGTATGTTTATATTACTAAATGTTGTTATGTTTGCTTATTATTAATACATGTTATATATTATTATACAAAAATATTGCCTAGCTCATTGTATATGATACTTTATAAAGACCCTAATCGGTAGAACTTTAACTATTGGAAAAAGGAACCTAATATGCAATAAATACAAATATGTACTAAACAACTTTGAAAAACGGAACCTAAAGGCATTGATCCTAATGGGGTGTTCTAGGCCTAGAAACATTAGCAAGATTCTAATGAGATAACGTGTTACTATAGAGAACATATCAAGTGATCTCTAAGAGCAACAAAAAGATTAAATGACTGCTAGATAGATCATTAGTAATTTAAAGGATATGTTTGTAGGCTAAGTTCTCTTGGTAAAACGAATGGTTATTCTTAAATCTCATGAATTGTAAGCAGAAGCCTTGAATTACTGTTTAAGAACATGTATCCTACTATCCTTAGCTATTTAGTTGACCATACATCAAATGGTGCCAACATAGATAATTGACACTTAAATAGAGATGACCTTTAGAACTTTGTTGAAGGACTCGTCCTTGACACCAATAATAAAGAATCTCTAAGTATTTAAGAATGTGCTCAAAAGCTAGAACATTAGTTCAAATAGTGTTGGAGCATTGGTAGTTACTAGTTCTTTGAAATCTTAGTAATGGGATAGGCAAAAAGAACAAGTAGGAACAAACCAATTAGAAGGATTCGAAGAAAACTAAGTGCATTCACTGTAGGAATGTTGGTTACTTCAAGAGAGATTGCAAGGATCTCCTAGCCTGAGAGGCATAAAGAGATGTGGGTGATCTCTTGTATATTGAAATTTGATTAGTAGAAGAATCTAATGACTCGTGGGACATAGATTCTGAAACCATTAACCATGTGTGTATTTCTTAGCATAGGAAACGAGAAATCTGCTTGACAACAACAGCTTCATGTTGAGGATGGGTGTTACGGTTAAGTGAAGTAGTGGAAGAATACAACTTTATTTTAATGATAAGTTTAGGTTTTTTTTTAACTAAATCTTTACTTTATCGAACTAAAGATGTACACACTACTTGACACTTAACAAATTAATAACTCTAAAAGGACTAATATTTCTCAATCTAATAAGACATATCTTTAACATGTATGATTAGGTCGTATAAGTCTTAACAATATGCAGAGGTTAGTTAAAGATGGTCCTCTATATATTCTTGTCTATTGCTTGGTATCTCCAACACGAGATAAGGCAAATAGATGTCAAGATTGTATTCTTGAATGACAATCTTGGGGAGAGTATTTATATGATACAACCAAATGGGTTCAAGACAAAGGGTCCAAATTTGCAAGTTGCTTAAGTTAGGTGATGGATTGAAGCATGCTTCTTAATCCTAGAACATAATATTTAATAAGGTCCCAAAATCATATGGGTTCAAGCAAAATATTAATGAACCAAGCATTATAAACATATTAAGGATGGAAAGGTGGTTTTTTTAGTACTCTATGTAAATGACATTCTACTCATTAGGAATGATGAAGGCACAATATCATTAGCCAAAGTTAGGTTATCCAAACATTTTTAGTTATAGGAATTAAGAAAAGCTAATTGTATTTTTTGGATTCAACTATTATATAATAGTAAGAACAAAATGATTGTTTTATCCTAAAATCATATATATAGTTAAAGTTCTAATGAGGTTTGCAATGCAGGATTCCCAAAAAGGTTCTTTAATCTATTCAGTATGGAATCATTCTTTCTAAGGATAATTGTCTTTAGACATTAAAGGAAAGAAAGTACATGGAATGAGTTCTATCTACTTTAGTAGTGGGAGTTTAGTGTATGCTATGCTTTGCCTAAGATCGGACATTTGTTATACAGTCGGGGTGAGTTGATAACAGTTGAATCCTAGGCCAAAACATTAGCAAGCAGTCATGCATAAAACTTACGTATCTTAAGAGAATGAGGAATTATATGCAAATGTATTCTGGCAAGGACCTAACATATGTACGATACATAGATTTTGATTTTTAGTCAAATTAGGATTTGAAGTTATCAAATTCGAGACTGTTTTAGTGTAAGAGGCAGATCCATAGTGGGAGTATTATCAAATGATTTTGTATTGATAATTCGACTATGGAGGCCGAGTATATGGTATGGTTGCCATTGAGGTATCTAAGGATAGTGTATGGCTAATAATATTTCCTTGGAGGTCTTAAGATAGTCTATGATGTGGTTAAATCTATAGTTTTATATTACAGATACTATGACTATAGATAATACAAATGCAAGACCTCACAAGAGGAGTAAACATATCGATAAAAGTATCATATCATTAATAGCTTTGAAAAGCGGTAATATAATGGTTTTTGCTAATTAGCATATGAAGACTACCTTGTCTATCCTTTTACTATGACCTTTATAATCACGGGTCTTATGGAGGCATGAGGATGTGCAATATGCCACATTTACTCACTTAGGGCAAATGGAAGATTGTTAGGATTGGTGCCCTAAGGAATAATTACTTTAGGTGTATTTATGACATTTTTGCTAAAATAAATAATAATGCAAGTATTACATGTATTAATAATGGTCCTCATATTACTATCATTTTAATGATTACATATTAGCAAACATATGATCTATGACTATTAGAATCAAATCTTAGAATTAAGCATATACGGAGTTTATATGTCGAAAGATACAATTCGGAGATTAATAGTCTAAATTATATAGTCCGTAGTCTATATATAGAGTGAGGCACTTTATACATGACAAGGCTATAATGGTGATCTGTGTCTAATTAGAGAGGTGGCTTATCTTGGCTGTTGGAGCAAATTGACTCTATGGTAGACATATTGGTGTGGTAGACCTTACGGTGGCGACACGTTGGATTGGACCTAAAATTCAATTGATCTAATCATAATTCCGTTTAACTAAAATCAATTCTCTTTGATAATCATTTATTGTCATCTTAATCCTAAAGTGGATTCATGACTCCATGTTTGTAGCTTATACTTTTGATATGCCAAAGGCAGGACTTCCAACAAATAAAGGCTCAATTATCAGCTTGTTGGAGATGAAACCTATATTCGATGAGAGCATAATCCACAGACGTGGAATCTATATCTATCTAACAAATAGTCATTGCAATTCTTTCAAAGGCATTATTTGGGTATTGAAAAATATAATGAGGCATCCATCATCTGGATACATATGGTAACCGAATGATAGTCCTTTTGTATATGTTATAAAAGGAATGAATTTTCTAATAGTGAAATAATGAAACTTTGAGATAAAATAATAAGAAAGTAAAACATAACTTAGTCCTTTATTTGGTTATGGATAACCTATGGTGATACACATAATATGAGCGGTCATGGATTAGACTTATATTTTAGAAGTCTCGTAATATGATATATTACTAATAGTGCAGCTTTAAGTCTATAGTGGAGTAACACCGAAGTTAAAAATTAAATGGATAATTATTAAGGATTAATTTATTAGTTATTATTAGAGCTTGATGATATGTGCCCGTAGGGTCTCAATGCTTCCTCACAAATTCCATTATGATAGATCGAGCAAGTTCAGATTACCACCGGTAAGACAGAAATATACACAAGTCAAACCATTGGGCCTGATGGGACACATAGGCCTAAGTATGGTTGGACTACTAATAGGTGCAGGCATACTAAGGAATGGTGCCACATTTGCTTTATCTTAAAGAATTAATTATTTGATTAATTCTAGAAAAGAATTATTCAAATTGAAAATTAGGATTTTGGATAACTAATTATTTAATTTTGCATTTGAATAATTAATTTAAATCCTAGTTGAATTTGACTTAGATAAAGGATATTTATTCACAATTATTTAAATTAGAAAATTATCTTGGATAATAGAATTCTAATTTAAATTGAATTGTTTGAATTAGAGTTATCATGAACGATGCAGATAATCATTAATATTACATTATGATTGGTTGAATTTTAGAGATAGATATCCTTAAGGGTGGCGCCAACTATAGATAAAGGAGAGAGAAAATTATCTCTTAATTTTGATAGACTTTTGACTCTTCCTACTATTTTTATAAATAGAGACCTAAGGTCTTTATTTATTCTAAGATTGCCTAAGTGCAAATTAAAGAAGAATGCTTAGATTACTCATCTTTAGTAATCCTTGTTCTTCACCGCTTTAGTAGTTGGAAGGAGTGTAGCTATGGCAAAGTTTTGTTGAGTTGTGCCCCCACACACAACGATCTGAAAGAAGAGAATAACATTGAAAATCTGGCAGTAGAGATTCATTCTTGAAGAATTGTTCAGTCAGAAGTGCTGTTTTCGGTCTCCAACTAGTATGTTAAATTAAATTTATTTCATTTTTTATAACATCATGAGTTAGTTTTCTAGGTGTTTCATAAAATTTTTAAAGTTCCACTACATCATCGAATCGATTTTTCCAACAAGTGCGTCCTTTATCAGATTTTTGACCTTCTATAACTGCTTCATCAGCTTAGTTAAGGTTATATCCTGTCTATTGTCCAAATTATATGAAGCTTTAAAATGGATGAACTCCTTAGAAAGAGTCTCAAATACCATAGTCATCTATGGTAGCATGGATGTCAGCTCCATGGGTTTAAGTCTCAGCGAGTTAACCATGACTAATATCATGTGATCCTTCATAGGTGTCTCTGGTTTTTGTTTATAGTTAAGAAATTTCCAAAGAGCCCATTGCCACTTCGTTAAGGCTTGGCCTCCAAACATGTCCTCAAGATTATTCACAATCTATTTAGCAGTTTCATGATCTTTACATTGAGCCTGCATCACATTATTCAAAGTAACCATAATGTTGCAGCATGCTTGATCTTTAACATCCTTCCAACGATTATACGCTTGTATTTGTTTGTTAATGGATTTGCCAGTAGACACGGGGAGACAAGATATGATTAGTATGAATTTTAGTTTCTCAAAGGATAGGATAATGTTAAGGTTCTATTTTCAATCGTTATAGTTCCCATCGTTAAGCGTATTTTTATCAAGTGTCGAAGATAATGCATTTTTAGACATTTTTTATCTACAATAAAGATGTATATACCAAACATAAGCAAACATACAATAACAATTTAGTAAGATAACATAAACATATAAGCAAACATATAATGAGTTTACATGTCAAAATCTTGAAAAAATCACAATCTTACAATGATATTCCTAACTCAGAATTTAATAAGCCGCCTATGGTAGACATACTGATATCATCCAATTAGTTTATGCTATCTAAGACTCGTCTTGATCTAGCATATACTAATAATCGCTTTCTTTGACTATTAATTTTATTAACATAATTCAACAGTCCTGCGCGTCACACAAGGGGGGCCTTATGAGGCCTAACGCCCATGCCCAGCGCGCTGCGCACAACGCTCACTAGACTAGCTGACAAAACACTCTTATAACCTCCAAAATATTGCCAAATGATCCCAAAAATTCCCATTCCTTATCTTCCTATAAAATAACACCAAAAAATCAGAATAACACACATGCTAGAGGATTTCACAATATTTAAGCTTAAGAAGTAATTGATTTGTGAGGAAAATACTCACTCATTAAATGTCCTCAAACTTAAACATTTGCTTGTCGTCAAGCAAAACAAAAGCACCTTGAAGAACAACAAAAATTAAACCAACAAGAAAACAAAAGAAAAAAACAAATTGTGAGTTTTGTATCCGTTCTACAATTAGCCAAACATCTCGAAAGCCACAAAATGCCTCAAAGCTCAAGGGAAATGCAAGCATTGAGATTATTGAGAATTTGAACAATAAACACCGATTTCACTTCATTCTAAACTCTCTAAGTGTAAGTGTGTGCTAAATCACTCTCACTTTACGAATTGAACCCGGATAAACCTATGTGATTAGAAAGATGATGGTAAATATTTAGATAATGGAATTTGGAACTACCATAAGCCTACTGTTCGTGTCATTCTTGACCAATGTAGGTTAGTGTATCATCAAAGATAAAAGACTTTTAAGGCTTGTAATTATAAGGCTTAGGTGAAGGGAAGATGAGAAAGGATACTTTTTTGACTCAGACCTTAGACATGAATTGCACGACCTTGCATGAAACGAGGTGAAACCTCATATAGTAACTGCCAACTAGATCATTCCTCTACATCAATCATTCCTATAAGACTTTACTCACAAGTATCTGCAAAAATATGAAATTTACCATGAATTTATTTATTTTTTCTTTTCATTTTTGTTTTTTTCATTTTTTTCCTTTTTTAATTGAAATTCCCTCAAAATTATATGGTTTTATACATTTGGACAAAGGGGGAAGCATACATAAAACCAAGCAAAACAAATAAAAGATAACATGAAAACATAAATGAGTCATTTTACGGATACAACCAAACCACAAATTCAAATCATATCACTTTTCATGCTCGCTCTCAACAATCAATCTTCAAATTCAAGCAACAATACAAACATGCCTATTAGTGATAGGTTAAGTGAAAAAGAATTCATGAAATGGCTTGGTTAAGCGTATATAGGCAATGAATAGAATAGGTCAAAAAGACTCAACAGGGAAAAGTAGCCGTGAAATTTACGTAGGTTGGCTTCAAAGGCTCAAATGGTCCAAAAAATGTGTCTCTCCAATGAGACCTAACTTAGGATTTCGCCTCGAGATCCACTAAAATGGGTTCTAGAGTTCATGAGATATTAACGCCTATCTAATGTACATAAGTGTTCTCCAAAAGTTCAAAATTTCAAGTTATCATGATTCTTAGTGCTCAAGTTTAGATTCAAAAATGAAGTGAAATGATGCAAGCTAAGCACACAGACACCTTAATGAATCACATTTCCAAAGACCTCATAGAACAATTTGTGGCTAATATCACAATCAAATTCTAGTTATCTAATTTTTCAATACTCACACTTTATTCAAACAAGTAACAAAAACACCAATAAAAGAACAAAATAGCCTGAAGAAAACTAAATAAGAACTTCTAACACATGAGTTATAGAAGGAAAATCATGATAAACAACAAAGAAATTTGAAAAGAAAAAAAATTAACGCCAAAACACAATAAAAATAATTTTCCTCTCTCAAAATTAAACTAAGCATTGTCTTTAATGTTTTTAGCAATTAAAGAGCAAGGATCGAGAACATATACCCCAATGGTTTCTAGCCTAAATTCCAAGTTTCATCTATCTTCTTGAATTGTTTCTCAACTAAAACACAAGTTCTTAAACTATCAATTATTTCAACGCCTATCAAACCACACAAAGTTCAAACATTAATGTAAAACTTTGAAATGAACTAAAACACAAACACAAATACGAACACAAACTAAACCAAAAATAAAAAGAGTGAAAGGCTAGAAAGCTTGGGGTGCCTACTAAGAATGCTTGATTTAAAGTCGTCGGCTTGACTTTTGGAGAAGCATTCGTCAAAGAAGGGCTTTTGCCCATAATAGGTATTCTATCAAATAAGTCTAGATCTTCGACGCCCTCAGCTTAGGACGATTTGGATTTCGACTCATAATCTCAACAAAATCCGACTTCAGAGGATAGGCTTGGTAGGGATAAGGGAATGTTGCAAGCGATGGTGGAGGAGGTGTTGACTAAAAAGGGTCTTCGTAGATGTAATATTCGATGGGCACAATTGGCTCAATAATTTGGACACCCAGGACTTTTTCTTCTTGTAATTCCTCTTGAAGGTCAAAGTCTTAGATCTCATCGTCACTTAAAGATTGTTCACTAAGTCCTTCTTACTCAGTGCATGCTCCACACATGGTCTTACCTCAAATGTGATAGGCACACTATCTCCTCACAACTCGACAAATGTATTGGCCAATTGCCTAACTTGTTATTGTAAACCGTGAGGTTGAGAAGATTGGGCAATTTAAAATTGGTTGGCGTTGCTCATCAAGTGATTAATATTGCTATCAATTGAGTCAATAACTATTCCAATGCCAAAATCGTCTCTTCAGGTAAGGTGTAAACTTACAGCTCCATGAAGTTAAAATTGCTCTCCCAACCATAGTTGCCCATTGAATGATTCATCTCCTCGAAGTCGTACTCTATTATCTCTTCCTACAAGTGATAAGCTTCGTCGGTGAATAAGTGGTAGAAATAAGTGGTACCACTTTCTATTTCTACCCAACTTTATGTCATGCCACTAAAGCCAACGAGGAAGATTTGAAGTTGAACTTCCCTAGAAAATTCATGATTTTGGAAGTTGATGAGCAAGTTCTTGTATCGCCACTAAGCATTGTGAAAGGACTTCGAATCTTGTTAAATAAATTTCCAAAGCACTTGTCGATTAGCCATCTCTAAGTACCTTGCACAAAAACTCAAAAAAAAAAAAAATAAAAGCTAAATGAAAACAACATAAAAACTTCTAAACTAAACATAAAGATAAATGAAAGAAAAAAAGAGCCTAAATTAAAACCTAATCACTTTGTTGCAATATTAGCTAAGTTTCTAAACTTTTCATCCCCAACAACAGTGCCAAAGTGTTGATAAGGCTTGGGCCTAAACTCACAAGTGCACAAGATCAAGTTTTAATATATGATTGGTGAATTAAGGGTTGTTGTCTCTTACAAGGATTGATCGAAAAACTAGATAATTACCATAACTACAATGACCGAGCTTTATTTAGACAATTAGAATTTAAACTAAATTAAAGAAAAACAAAACTAATAAGACTAATATATCAATTCATTAATCTAGGGTACTAAATTCACCTCATTGCCTCTCTCGAGCGTCAAATGAGATTATATGCATAGATATTGAAGTCAGTATCCCTTTCTAACTTGTTTGCTTACTCATTCATTAAGCTCAACCCTTAAATTGATTATCTAAGAGTTCTCGGCACTCTCGAGTCTCAACAACAACCAAGACTACGTTTCTCAAAGATAATAAATGAGTCAATCTTTCTTGAGCACTAAAATTCACATATCAAATCAACTAATTCATTAGCCAAATAACTAGAAGCATTAAGCACATAGAAACTTAGATGAATTGAAATGGAAATTATATTAACAATAAACAAAATAATCTAAACATAATCCAAATCAAACTATATCAAACCCTAGAATAAGAAATCTAAGCAAATATAGACAAATCCATTACTAATCTCTTCATGAATCCATAAAAGTAAATATGTTTAACATAAGTACAAATACAAATTTAAATCAAGATTTTGGGTAAAGAGAAAGGAAAAAAAAACTATTTATAGAGATGAACTTTAAGTCTTGAATCCTTCAAGAATCCATCAAAATCCTCTAACAATCTCTTCCTGAAATTTTGGCTTTCACTTATGGGTTTCCTCCCCTACTTCTCTACCAAAATCCTCCTTGGGAAGTATGCCTCCTTTATAGGTTTTTAGGTCTTTAAGGTTTTTAAGTGGTAGGCTTCATAAACAATCAATTTCGGCCATTAGATTAGGAATTTGGGGCCAAGATTGGCCAAAAATGTGAAATTAGGTGTAGGGCATGCGGGCTACACCCAGGGCCGCACGAGTGTGCAATAGCTTCGAGCTAGGTAGACTGCAGCCCAATAGCGCATGTGAGCATGCCCCAAGCCTATGCAGCCACGTGAAAGGGGCCTACTAGGGCCTGATGCGTGCACCCAACACGCTGTACATGGCGCAAGCATGTGGTGCTCACTAGACTCATTTATGAATGCTCTTTTGACCTCCAAAATGCTACTAAATGATCATAAAATTCCTAATCCTTGTTTTCCTATAAAAATAACACCAAAAACATTAAAATAACATATATATTGAGGATTTTCATAATATTTAAGCTTAAGATGTAATTGATTTGTGAGTAAAAAACTCACTCATCATTTAACCATCGTTTTAACTACTTGATCTATGGTTTATAATTGTCACCTAGAGGTGAACGACGATAAAACATGATTGAGCAAATTATCCTTTCAGAAATCTAACTCGGTATATAATGCATACCTTCCTAGGGTCGGAACTATCATGTATTACCTATAGACCAACGATGAAGGCCTTTTCCCACTCAATATTTTAGAAAACAAGGTTCTATGTTAAAACATGCATAAATAATTTTTAATGAGTAGCACTCCCTATCCTACATGACATGTTATGAACATCCTTAGCAGAGCATGTTATAAAGCAAACAAGCAACATAATAAGCAATACTATAAGTAATATAATAAATAACTGTAATATTATGGTTCCATCCTAAAGAGAAGAAAATAAAGATTACAAAAATTTTAATCAAAATGTATTATCAATTCTTTATCTTATATCTTCTCATTGTATCCTCTTCATGTGGTGTTCATCTTCAATTTTTATCTCATATAGATCGAGATTTATTCTTTGGACATCATAATATTTTCCTTTGTTTTTCTCAAAATTGACTCATAAAAGAAAAACAATCAAAATAATTAAAAAAAACTAATTTTCTATTGTCAGGCGGTCAACCGCTTTGCACTAGGATCAGTTGATTGGCTTTGCCCGACAGAGCTACTCCTCCACTGAGTCCGGCCAACTACGCTACCCAAAGGTCAGTTAATTGGTCTGTCACAAAAATAACCCAAGAACTAGTTTTCTCAATTATTTTATATTATTAATTTTAATAACAATTTCAAAGACTCATGAAAATATTATAAACACAGAAAATAAATAAACCAACAATCATCTCCATCTTCTATATTCGTCTTTAAGATTTAATAGAAAATTTACAACCAAAACCTATACCATTTTCTAGCTTATAAAATTTGTGGAAAAATAAAAATAACAAATCCTAGACGGTAATGATAGGCTGCTACCTAATTACATAAAAAACCTAGATACACTCTTTAACGTTTAAGGAACCATAACCGGTAAAAAATAATTAATTAAAATAATAATTAAAACATAAATTTAATTAACAACAATTAATTAATAAACATTCACCATATAATCTCATGACAATATATAAATATATAAGAGACCCTAGAATGCCTACTATCTAAAAAATTTCAATTCAAGCATAGGAGAGATTAAGATTATGTAATTTATATACATATCATGATCTCCATAAAACTATGGCTCTAATTATAATTGTTAGAAAACGAGTACACAACAGAATTTTAAAATTTTAAATTAAACCTTTTCCATATAAAAGGTAGACATGTATATACGATAAATTAATAATAGATCTTTCGTACCTTATAAAATCAGAACCACACTTTTGACAGAGAATTGCTTGACAGAACTGCTACTAAGAATTACATCTGAAAGAGCCTCAATCAACTGGTCTTTTTTCTTATTCTCTTTTCCACGACTAGCATGCGAGTGCACACACATCATTCAATTTCTCCTCTTGATAACTTCTCCCCACAATCATAAGAGAATAATAAGA
The DNA here is from genome assembly GCA_946598075.1 of Artocarpus hirsutus. Lineage (NCBI taxonomy): Eukaryota > Viridiplantae > Streptophyta > Magnoliopsida > Rosales > Moraceae > Artocarpus > Artocarpus hirsutus. The sequence goes on from CAMOHE010047911.1 coordinate 49,829, forward strand.
ATTACAATTCTAGATATTGAACAATAATTATTTAGAGTAATAAAATTTCTCTCTCTAAATCTCTCAAGCGACCTCACTGAATCATAAAAACTAGAGGAACACGTATCCTATTTATAAAGGTTGGATAGAGACTTATTTTTATTAGATTAGGTTTCAAATTTGAGTTTGGATCAAATCTCATAACTAAAATGTGTAAAACATGAATTGTTAACTTGGCAAGGGCGATCAACCCCTATGTATGGCGGTCGACCACCTGGTCATGGTTGACACCCATCATGTGTTTTTAGCTTTTGAGAGTTATCTGATTAATACATTACAAATCGAACAGATAAATACTACTTTATTTGACCTGGGTATCCTTAATAGAGCTTCAATTTTAATTCAAATAATCCAATACAAAACTTATTTGATTAAAATAGCCATACACATATAATTTCATTCAAATAAAATATATTTAAATAATTCAACATGTGTATTTTGAATTAATTTATATAATTAATTCAACCAATAAACTAAACATGAATTATTAGATCCAATATGCCAAATTTAAGCCAATAAAAGAATTAACATAAGTTATCAATTTGTCAGAAAAACATGTCATATCGTTATAGAAAAATATTTAAGCTAGCAAAGGGGACCCGATGGACATATATATATTAAGCTCTTATAATTATAAAATAACATATCCCCGACATGTACATTTGGTAATTATCAACTCTAAAGCTATTCTACTAAAATCTTAAAACTGTACTCTTGAACTATATACAAAATTTAAACTCTAATAAGTTAACCGTCCATGACATATCATTATGTAACATCCCCATAAGATATCTATAATCGGCTTAAGGATAAATTCTATTTTACCTTCTCGATTATATTTATCTTATGTTTCATTATATCACTATTAGAATACTTACTATTCATAACTAATACAAATAATATACCATTCTGTTACACATATGTATCCAAATGGTAAACGTTCTAGTTTCTAATTACGAGATAATGCCTATAAGAGAATATCATTAACTCTATAAAAGAGCTATAAATTTCATATCTATGAATAATGAGTCTACATTATTTAAAAGTCATGTCTACAACATATCAGTATGCGTACCTTTAATTAATTCAAGATGTTACCTTTTGGTATATCAAAAGACAAAAGTCAAGAATATGGACTCATTAATTCATTTCAAAATTAAGATGTAACACATATGATTTTTAAAGTGAATTGATTTATTCAAATAGAATTGTTAACTAAATCAATTCATCTTTAGTCCTGGGCTAATATATTATCACCAGTGATAATATGCCAATGTCTGTACTCATGGAGTTCCACTCCAATAATAAAGAGAAGCCATCTCCTGTTAGGGATATAGACAACATAACAATCTTAACATGAATATGTTAGCCCAAGAATAACTACCCAAGAGGGGGGGTGAATTGGGTTTTTGAAAACTTTTACAATTATTGGAAATTTTCTAAAGTAAAGTGCTTAAGAAGTAAATATGATAAGAGGATAATATGAGCACAACAAGGTAACAAATAAACAACG
>CAMOHE010047911.1:77957-92035 GCA_946598075.1 Artocarpus hirsutus
CTCAAGATTGTAAAATCTTTTTGAAAAATTAAAACGAGCTTCCGGCTCTGATACCAATTGTTAGCCCAAGAATAACTACCCAAGAGGGGGGGTGAATTGGGTTTTCGAAAACTTTTACAATTATTAAAAATTTTCTAAGTAAAGTGCTTAAGAAGTAAATATGATAAGAGGATAATATGAGCACAACAAGGTGACAAATAAACAGCGATTAAGTAAAAAATAAGGATAAGAGATGCAAACGCTATTTATAGTGGTTCGACAAAAATGCCTACGTCCACTGTCGCCAAGCTAAACTCCCTTGCTTGACCTCTTGTACTATTAGACCGTCTTTTCGGCACGATCACTCCTTTATACAACTAGTGACTTGCTCAACCCAAGGCTCACCACACCTTCTTACAAGGTAACAATTGTCCCGGAGATTGCCCAACCAAGGATTCCCCAAATTTACAAGGCTTTGGAAACCCAACAATGAAAGTAAAGTGGTTGTAATTTTACACTCACAAAATATACACTCCAAAACAAAAGGATGAAAATACAATAGTAGTATGTGTTTGGAGGTGTGAGTAATTCTCAAGGTAAATATGAAACAAGTTTGGCTCAAGAGAATATGTGTGTGTAATGAATGCTTGAGAACAATGTAGAATAATATCAAATTTCACTTCAATTCATTCATCATATAATGCACATTGAATGGATGGGTATTTATAGCTTCCTAGTGCTTAGAAACATCTGAACACATCAATTTTGAGTCAAACTAGCCGTTACAAACAGAGTTCCAACGGTCAAAAAAATAGCTGTTACAGACAGTTCGGCAGGCCGGAATATAAGTTCGGCAGGCCGAAGTTTGAGGCGCTAAGAAACAAATTTTCAACGGTCACCAGATCGGCAGGCCGGTTCACAGTTCGGCAGGCCGAACATGAACCACCGGCAGGCCACAGAGCCTCTGAGATGGGGGGGTTTAACATCCCCAGATAGCAGGCCGAAGCAGGGTGTTCGGCAGGCTGATATTCCAAACTTCGGCAGGCCGAAGATACCATCGGCAGGCCGTCAGAGCCTCTGCAGATGGGGGGTTAAAAATCCCCAGATCGGCAGGCTAAGCCGAAGCAGGGATTTCGGCAGGCCGATCTGCCTTAGGCCAAAAAAGCCTATGTGATCTGTTTTTGAAACTAATTTTACATCAACATGTTTAAGTACTTCTAAAGCAGTATGAGCCATTATTATGCAATTTGAATTTAAAACATTATCAAATGCAAGTATGCAATGTGAGAGTGTGCTCTTGAGCTTCCTTTTGATCATTTTAACTTGAGAATTGCTCACTTACACTTTTAGACTTTAGAATCTAAGAAACATTTGTAATCTTTAAGTCCATGTGAGTTCCCTTTCAAAAGTCTTCTTCCACAAGCTTTCTTGAACTGTATTCACTGATATCTTGAACAGTATGCTTTAGTGACATTAAAAATATACGTTTAAAAGAGTATTTTGCACAAATAATAAAAATTGTATTTGTTATCATCAAAAGAGTATTAAAATAGCTTTGAGAAACCTTAGAGCCAACAGAATAAAGTATCCAACTTAATTTCCTCGATTGTGGACCTTTTTATTACTTAGACTATCACCTTAATATTCATGTCTTTTGGATAATCTATCCATTATTTGCATAATCTTAAAAGTTTAGATTGACAGTCTTAGTCTTTTATTTGTTTAACATACATTCAACATAAATGAATATAAAGAGGACAATATTTGATATATAAAATAAACTATTTATTAATTAAATGTCTCAAAAACAATTACATCATTAATTTTTAGAGCATTTAGCCTAACGCTTATAACAACATGTGCCTTCCTTTTTGTTTTTCTTTCTTATTAAGGAAACACATGCTTTTCTTTGAAAAAAAATTGTCCCTCAATTATTTCCTCTTTTTATAGAAAAAATATTGTTCCCCGTTCTTTATCCAAAAAAATTATTATAAGGTTATAGTAGAATTAATTTTGAAACTTTAAAATTTTATTCTTTAAATTATACTATTTTTTGAAAAGAAAAATGATACAATTTTTTAACATAAAATTGAGATGATCTTTTTAAGGAAAATTTGATATAATCTTGATAGAAACTAAAAATATTTTTCAAAAAATCTCCCAAGCACAAGCATTTCCTTAAGCTCAAAATAATTCTTAGAGCATTGACTGAGACTAAACTTGTCTACCTTAGCCGAGTATCACCTGGTTTGCAATCCTGCATGCCGTATCTCCTAAAAACCTTTTCGATATAGCCTTTTTGTGATAATCTAAGAATACACCAAGAACGATCCTAGTGTATCTGTATACCCAACACAAAGAGGCATCATCAAGATTCTTCATCTCAAATTTCTTTGATAGAAATCTCTTGGTTTTGTGCAATAAGCCTATATTGTTGCTGGCAAGTAGAGTATCATTGACATATAAAACAAAAAAAAAAATATACTTACTCCTACTAAACTTATTATACATACAATCATCGACCACATTCATCTCAAAATCGAACGAGATGATAACCTGATGAAATTTGTAATATCACTAACGAAAAGCCTGGTTAAGCCCATAGATGGATTTCTTTAATTTGCAAAACATCTCTTTGCATCTCTCGATACAAAGTTTGTCGATTACACCATATTGATTGTTTCATCAATGTCGCCATTGAGAAACACAATCTTAACATCTACCTAATCAAACTCAAGATCAAAATGCGCCATCAATGCTATTTTAGTACTGAAAGAGTCTTTCAAAGAAACTGGAGAGAAAGTCTCTTTATAATCAATGTCTTCTTAGCAACAAGAAGAGTCTTGTACCTCTCCACATTCCCTTTCGAATCCCTTTGTCTTAAAAATTAATTTGCAACCAATGGGTGTGCTCCTTTAGGCAACGAGACAAGATCCCAAACATCATTGTCTTCATGGACTTTATCTCATTATTCATGGCATCAATCTACTCTTGAGATTTAGAACTTTTTATGGCTTGATGGAAGTTGATTGGATCATCTTGCACCACACCAATGTCAAACTCATGTTCTTAGAGAAATATAATGTAATCATTTGGCACTGCACTTCTCCTTTCTCTAGTAGATCTTCTTAATGGCATAGGTTCTTTAGGTGATAAAGTTTGTTCTTTTGGAATTATTTTTAGAATGGGAGGTTCTGGGACATTGTCTTAATTTAGGTCTGCTTCTTAAACAATGTTAAGAATAGGAGCCTGATCAATGTCAATAACAACTATAGGAATATCAACATATTCCTCTTCAAAGATAAAGTCTTAACCTTATCTCTCCCTGCGAACTCGACATCCTCAAAGAACAGGGCATTTTTCATTTCAAAAATTGACTCAATTGTGAGGTCATAAAATTTGTACCCCTAGATCTTTTAGAGTATCCAATAAAATAGCAACTCACTGTCCTTGCGTCCACTCTCTTTTTATTAGGCATATAAGGCCTTGCCTTATCTAAACATCCCCAAACATGCAAATGATTTAAACTAGGCTTCATGCATGTCTAAAGTTCATAAGGGGTCTTGGTAGTTGTTTTAGTTGGAACCTTGTTAACGATATACGCTGTAGTCTTAAGTGCTTCTTACCAGAGTGATTCTGATAAGGTAGAGTGAGAGATCATACTCCCCACCATGTCGTTAAGCGTCTTGTTTCATCTTTTAGTAATACCTTTAATTTTTCAATAACACCGTTCATAATGGGCGAACTCGATAGAGTGTGCTATAAGACGATACCATATTCCTCTTAGAATTTAGTAAACAATCCTGGATGTTGTTCACTTGAACTGTCATATCTAAGGGTGGCAATAATTGTGTTCGTGTCGGCACGTTTACAGCACGACATGTTTAGCCCAAACACGAACACGACACGATTAATAAATATACCAGAAATGCAAACACGAACACGACACGCCTATGACATGCGTAACACAGCGCGACACGATTAACACGATTATTAAACATACTGTAACGGGTTGACACGATAATAACACGAATATGACACGTTTATGACCCAATTAACTAAAAATTAAAAAAAAATTAAATTTTTTTTTTAAAAAAATTTAATTTTTTTTTAAAAAAAGCCAATAAAGAAAATTAACAAAAACACAATATCTAATTAATACTAACCTACTATAAATATTTCAAATATTTTTATTTCTAAGTTTAAATGTGTTATAAACGGACGGGTCGTGTCGTGTCGTGTCAACACGTTTATGGCCCGTTTAATTAAACATGCTAAGGCATGTTTAGCGTGTTTGCATGAATCTAGCCCGTTTATTTTTGTGTTATTTGTGCCAACCCATTTATGGCACAATTAATAAACGTGCAGTTCAAACCCGTTTATCTCGTGTTGTTTTCATATCGTGTCATTGTGCCGTGTCTAAATTACCAGCCCTAGTCATATCTACCTTAGTATTCACCATCATGAACAAATTTGACACTTTTAATCCTTTTGTTGAGATGGTTCTCAACTTCAACCTTATAATTTTTGAACACATCTAGCGACTTTGACTTTTCATGAAAGAGATATGTGTAGCCATATCTAGAAAAATCATCTATGAATGTTATAAAATATTGTTGATCATTCTAAGAAACCATAAGGAATGGCCCACAAATATCCGTATGTATAAGTTTTAAGACATCTAAAATCTCGTTGGCTTTAAATCTTCTTTTATTGGCTCGTCTCCCCTTTACACAATTCATATAAACATCAAAATCTGCAAAATCTAAAAGGTCTAAAATTTCATTTGACTTAAGTCTCTCTATTCTCCTTCTGGAGGATATGATCTGATCTCCTATGACATAACGCAGTTGAATTCTTATTGGTTAATTTTGTCTTTATACCTTGTCTACTTACTTGTAGGGATTCATTAAATGAAGCAATTGTATTAATTAAATAAAGATTATCATAACCTAACAAGAAGCTGGAACCAACCAATTTTGAATCATAAAACAAACTAATTTTTTCATTTCCAAATGAACAAGAATAACCAGACTTGTCAAAAGCAGAAGTAGAAATCAAATTCTATCTAAAATACGGTACAATAAATGTCTCATCAAGATCCAAATAAAATCCAGTCTTTAACAATAATCCAAATTTTTCTATTGCTTCAACTTCAACCTTCTTGCTATTGCCCACATAGATGTATCTTGCACCATCATTTGGCTTTTGGCGTCTTAGGTAACCTTGCATAGACACACTGATGTGAGTGGTTGCACCAAAATCTATCCACTAAGTCTGTTTAGGTACCGAAGTTAAATTAACCTCAAAACAAACTAAATTAAGAAGCATATCTTTCTTAATATGCCAAGCATAGTAATTGGTGTAATGCTTCTTGTTATGTCCTACAGCTCTACAGAAGAAACAACCTATACCTGCTAGATCATCGGGTCTTTTTTGTTGTTTCTTTTGAGGTGCCATAGCTACAGCTTCCTTATCCTTTTTTTTTTCTTCTTTTTGTTCTTAGAAGTATTAACCAAGTGAACACTTTCTGTCTTTTTTTGCTTCAACCTTTCCTCTTCTTGCACACAATGTAAGATAAGCTCATTAAGAGACGAAGTCCCCTTTTGGCAATTGTAGCTCACCTTGAATGACTGAATTGTGTAGGAAGAGATATAAGAACCAAATGCATTAGCAAGTCTTTGGAGAGGTCAAGCCTATGTGCTCTCAGTTTTGAAAAAAGATGAGACATCTCTATGATGTACTTCCTAATGTTCCCTTTACCTCTGTGTCTCATTAAGATAAGGCTTGCTAAAAGTGTATTTGTTTCAGCCTTTTCATTTCTAGAAAATCTCTTTTCAATATCTTCAAGGAACTCTTTGGTTGTCTTTATTGTTTCCGATATAGTGCCCCTAAATGCTTTTGGAATGGCCTTCTTTATTATCATCATACATATGCAATTGACTTCTCTCACCTTTTAATGTCCCTCTTGTCATCAGAGAAACTTTTATTTGTAAGAGGTGTAGGAGAAGAAACCCTTAAAGCAAGGTCGAGATCCATGACTCCGAGAACTATAAGGAGGTTATCTTGCCATGATTTGAAGTTGCTTCCATTCAACATAGGAATGGAATCGATGTTGGCAATAATGTTTGAGGCAAAAATAGTAGCTAAATCAGAGAACAATATAACAAACAAAAAATAAGCCCACATAAGAATCCAAAATAATAATAACAAATCCAAATAAAGGTAACCCCATCTCAAGATACCGGGCATTCCATTAATATTTAATCTTTAGACAGAAATATTAACTTGTAAGTGATATCTTGGTGTAGGAATCAAACACCGACAATAAAAACATGTCAAACAATAAATCTTTTTTTAGACCGATTTATTGTTCATATGCAAAAAAACTAAATAATCATCACGTGTTTATTACCACAGGTGTACATGTAATTCTCTCAAATATTGGCCTTTCTTTAGGTTAGTAAATATTCACATAAGTTGCATGGACACAATCGTTTATATTCCAAAACAAATTAATTTCCACAAAAAAACCACTTTGATGACATATTACTTCAATTAATTTATCTCAAAATATATATAAAATATCGATATTTGAATTTAAAATTGCACAAAAATGACTAAAATTTCAAAAAAAATAAAAAAATAAAAAAATTTCATCAAAAGTAAACTTGCTCAAAGTCAACGGTCAACTTAATTAGTCAACCTTGACTGAGTAGAGGCTGGACCAAGTCGGATGAACCCAAACCGAATTCTAAACTAACCCCCTCCCTTTTTTTTGGGTCACCTAAGGGTTTAATCCCTTTCTTCTTTCTGGTCATGGGCCTTATTGGGCCCATGTTGGCCTAGTTTCAACCCCAGGCCGTAGCCCAGAGCGCTAGATAACCTGGGGTTTAAGCCCAGATGGCTTTCCTAGTCATGGCTCCATCAGTCTTTTTTTTTTTTTCTCTTTTCTTCTTAATTACTGCAGGCTAACTTTTTTTATTCTCTAGTCACTGTCCAATTTGGCCCATGTGTATAGACTTCAATGGTAGGCAAATGCCCAAATACACTTGAAAAAGCCCTAAAGATCTTCGATCCCTCTAGGAGTAAAACAAGTTTCCTTCAGGCGGCAGCCATGGCCGCCGCTTTTCTAGTTTTGTTGCGGCCTGTGCCGCGGCTTTCCTCACCGGGGCAGCCGCCGATGCCGGCGGTGGCAAGGCCTATCGCCGGCCAAAACCCAAAGTTCCCCCCTTTTTTGCCTTCTCGGCACAGGTATTGCCGTTCATAACAATCAAACAAATTAAAAAAAAGGTTTATTGAATCCATAAAACCATTCAACCTCAACAAATAAATATATCAATATATATATTATATAAAACGTATACTTCATCTGAATATGCTGAATGCATCTATATCAAATATATATATATATATATATATATGCTGAATGCATCAAAAAAATCAATAATATATATATGATTCCGTAAACTGAAACTTTGTCAAATTTACATATACAAACAAACCGAATATATAGATAAAACCAAATTCAAAGTCATGCCATATAATATATATATATATATATATATATATATATCAAATTCAACCGAAAGACTTATATTTCTATATACATATATTCACACACATATATATATATATATATAAACCAAATTTATAGATATGTATATGAATACTGTATTCTTAGATAATTCAACCAAGATTTTTAAATAATTGTTTTTAAATTCAACAATTTTAAATAAACCATAGATTGTTAACTTTGAAAATTTTACTACGAGAATCACACTTAAAAAATTATTGATTCTCAACGATTTAACATGAAGAGGCTCTATACCACTTGTTAGAACAAAATATTTTGATGAAAACTATCATTAAATAGGATCATTCATGTCAAATCACTGAGATAATTCATAAGATGTAGAAGCTAACCTAAATATATTGATTATTATATGATTTCTAGGTAGAGAATAGTTCAAATTTGGAACGTAAGTCCTCTTTTAAAAAATGCCTCTGTAATATTTATATAAATGGATGACAGAAAAATAACGTACTTACTGATATGGGGCCACAATCCTTTTATATAACTGCTAACCTTAATAGTTATCCTTAATTATCAATTTAGTCTATCACAAAATCAGTAATTATATTTTGGTCTCTACACATAGAGTCTCACACTTAATGATGCATTAAAAGCCTAAAATTTAAATTGATCACTTTAATTGGTAACATTATCTGATAGTCTTTAATATACATTTTTTTAATGTATTAGCCCATATATTAGATTAATTTTAATAGAACTCTGAAAACTTAGGTTTAAAAATTTGATTTGAATTTTGGAAGAAATAAATAAGTCCAAAAAATTGGCTTATGATGCCAAACAAACATAACCTAAAAGTTTTGGGCAGATCTTCGAAACAAACGAATGAAATAAGCAAATATTAGCTGAACTACAACTATTTCGTCTATTAAATTCATATTCTTCCAACAGTAGCTACCTAGATGGTATTAAACAATTGTATACAGTAAAATACATTTATAAATTGTTTTGGTAGAAAAGGATCACTCTAATCAGTCAAGTCTTCCCAGGTTTTCCACATGATGAATAAAAATCATTTATGAGTTAGCAACCGATTCTTATTAGCATTATTTACCTAATAAATGATAAGTGGTAATAGCAACTTTTTCTTTTGTCTTGTTCTTTGTTTTTCCTCCTTCGTGGGCTAGAGTTGGTAGGTTAGTAACATTTATTATTGAATACATTGCACCACTCCTTATCTAGCAAAAAAAAAAAAAAAGTTACCAACCCTTTGAGCAAAACAATAGAAATAAAAAGTTGCTTACAGGGTACACAACTACCCAGCCGTGAGATTCCAAAAGAAAAAAAATACGATTAATTACAAATATTTTTCTTAAATTATAGTCTTTGTAACACTTTACTCTTTGAACTTTAAAACGTAACATTTGTACCCTTAAAGTATGAACTGTTAATAAAAATGATCGTTATGTTAGAATTTTAATAGAAAATTGACAAATGATTATAAAGTTATTAGTATTTTAGTAATTTTGGTTATAAAAATAACCATAAAAATTAACTGTAATAAAAATAGTCTTTATTGATGATTAAAAGTAAAAAAAAATATCAATTAAAACTATTATACGATTGGAATCCTTCCTTGATTTTTTATACTAAAAAAGTATTTTGAAATTTTAAAAGTTTTTTATATTAGTAAAATAAAAAAGAGTATAATATAAATATATTCAATATAGCAAAAAAAAAATTACACAAAATTTTCAAAGAGGAAAAAACTTTGACAGCATTAATAAGATTTCTTTCATATTTTTAAAGTTTGTATTGGTATTTATAGCTTTTAAAATTTTAAAATACTTTTTAAGTGTGAAAAAAGTTAATAAAATTTTTAAAAAAATTTGGTATATTGAAAAAAAGACAAATCTAGATAACAGTATGCTTTTAATTGATTTTTTTGTTTTTAATTATCAAAAGACTATGTTTATTATAATTATAATTTTTTATTATTTTTATAACTAGGATTATCCAAATACCTTAAATTTTAAAATATATTTGTTAATTTTGCATTAAAATTCTAATAGAATGACCATTTTTATTAACAGTTCATTATTTAGGAGGAACAAATGTTATGTTTTAAAGTTTAAAGGACAAAATATTACAAAGGCTATAGTTTAAGGGGAAATTTTATAGTTAATCCATAAAAATAATAATAATTGTCATATGATATTGTTTTTGCTAATTGTCTCGATTTAATTAGAAAACTCATTTGTTTTAATACTCACAAAATACAAAGTTCTTTTAATGAAGAGCACAAAATACAACGTAAAGCTTATCTAATTTAGATGCTAATTTTAATTGGTTTAAAATTATCGCATATTGTCTTCAGTGACATTTTGGAAGTGTACAATTTTTTGTTTTTTGAAGGATCATGTGCTTATTTTTGTTTGAGCAATTTTCATTACAGATGCGTTCTACGTTTCCTATCATTGAATTTTAATTTTGACATGTTGCACTATTATTATTATTATTATTATTATTATTATTACTAATTTTACTAATTGGCTTTTACTCTCTCTCAGTTTTACTCAAATTATTTGATTAGACATTAAGGATGTTGCATCAATGTTTATATTTAGCTCATTCTCCCAAATTAATTAATTTGGCTGTAAAACCCTATGTTAATGTTTATTAATAAGGATCACAATTTGAGTTATGACATGATAGCACAACATGGAACTCACATGAAGTTAGAGTGTTTGTGTTTATTATAAATAGGTTTGGGTCAATAACAGATTAACACGATTAACATAATTATTTAATAAGTTAGGTTAGGGTTCACAACACGGTTGACACGAAATGACACGATTAACTACATGTATGATTTGAAACTTCATTGTATATGTTATATTATAAAATTTTATAAAAAAAACTTTACTTGCTTTTATAAAATATAAATATCATGAATTTTAAAATCCGTAGGTAATCTAAAAATAAATTATAAATTCACCAATAATTTTAATATATGTGTCATAATCATCTTAAATAAATCATAGTTATATCCAATTATTTATTGAATATATAAATTTAAATAGATTATGAGGGTTGACACAATTAACGCGATTATTAAATAGGTCATATTTGGGTTGATATCTTTTGACATGTTTAATAAGTAGGTCGTGTTTAGGTTGATGTATTTTGACATAATTAATAGAGAGTTGACACGAACGAAATCCATTAACATGAATTTCTACTCCTATTTATCAGCACTTCGCCCCCGATTTAAAAGTTAATCAAATTAGAGTCGTTCAATTTAGCCGGCAAACCGATAGATACTGAGAAAGATGACTAATCGGACAATGTCATGTCAACGAGCATGTCATTTTGCAAGTGTAATGTGACTCAACGTCTCTGCTAATGAGACTCAACCTCCATGTCTCTTGCAATAACTAGCTATCGAAGTAGAGGATTGTTCCAGCTATCCGAGAGTGTTGTAAATATAGTCTAAGAAATAACCTATATTTTGCACCTCTCTCTTTGTTTTCACTTTGTTTTTACGTTTTCTATTTTAGTTTTAGAAAGACCTTACTAAAAAAAATTAACATAAAGATTCAAATTCTACATCTCTGGTGGAAGGAGGTGTATAATTATCTTTATGCTATGCCTTTAACCGCTAAAAAAAACCTTCTTAGCGCCTATTTTAAATGGTTTATTTTAAGATGTTTTTAGTTTATTCTATCTAAAAACTGTTTAAAAGCCCATTTAAATGATCCATGCAAAAGTGCTTATGGCTTGTATAAGCATTTATTGAAGAAGTTAAGCCAATGGTGCTTTTGAAAAAAACACTTATCAAAAGCTTTTTTGTTTACATTTTTGACCTTATGTTTAAGAATAACAAATTAAAAATTCTATCTACATTATTAAATTATACTACTTTTATATTAATTAGAGCTTTTGACTTATTTAATCAAACATGTTTGAGAGTTCTTCTAAAATAAAAAAAAAAAACACATTTTCATGTAATTTTTAAGCACTAATTAGAAAGCTTTACCTTATGCTTATCTTTTTTTATAGTTTAAAGGTAAAAGCAGAAATTATCCCAAATAGATCCCCAACACCTTTTAAAAAGAAAAATACAAAAATATTCTATGTGTTCAAGTCAAATTTCACTTTCGTCAAATGAAGCAAATTTATAATAAAATTCTTCTTCTTGATTTAGTACATTATAAAGTTATCTTAAATTTAGATTTATCTATCAAGGAAGATAATTCTATCTTTTTCCAAATAATCTTTACCAAAATGAAAAGGTGAGCCGCGAGGATAAAATTTGCGTTCTACAAATTATAACTGGAAAGTAAAATGAGGAAATATCTTACAATATTCCAAACACAATCAATTATTATTATCTCATATTTCAACGACTTTGCGTAGTTTCGGATTTTACTTGAGTCCGTCTAGGTGGTTTTTCCACCCCTACACGATTGGTGTAATTGCTTTTAATTAATTTTGCTTATGACGTTAAATGGGCCACGTGGGGAGATCTTTGGTTCATTAATGATGGTGCAAATCGGGAATAGGCTATCGCTTTTTGAATTGACTGGAGAAAGTTGTAAATAGCTTATAAAGTTGAGCCTTCTTTTGATCGATTATTAGTACGATCAGTCATGGACATATAATGACGTAATAAATCAGAGCTAAAAGCAACCACTGTGTGGTAGTGATGTAACTGTTTGGAAATTAAAAAATTAAACCTGAAGTGCGCGAGCTAACATATTAAATTAAGTTCATAACTAAGAGTCCGTTTGGTAAATATATTTAAATTAATAATTTAATTTGAGTTAGTGTGATTTGAATTAGAATTTGAGCTAGTGATTTGAATTGTTTTTCGAATTGACGTTTGAATGTACATTTAATTTTTAATCTAAGTATAGAATAAAATTAAAATTTATGTTTAAAGTAGTAGTGAAGATAGTTTTTGATTTATTAATAAATCTAATAAAATCTTAATTTTAATGATCTTAAAAAATATGCAATATAGATCTTAATTTATTCCTTTCTTTATTACGAATACAGTAAAAAAAGAATCATTTCAAATGTATATCAAATGAAAAAGTTATAATTTTTTCCTCAAATATAGGAGAAATAATTTTAGTTTTTACTGTAGCAAATATATCCAAGTATCAAAAGTTTAAAAGAGGATGAGAACTCTAAAAACTTGGATTTTGATACTCAAATGATTCGAATTTTAAGGGAAACAAACGTTATCCGAAAGATTCTTGATACTCGAATCTAAATTTGAGTCCATCGAGTTTAAAAAATGCATGAAACAAATATACCCTAAGATAATAGTTTAATTGCATTGAATAATATTTAAAATACAATGATACATTTTGCTCCTTCAGTTTAAATATTCCATTGAGACAGTATCATGTTTTTTTTTTGGCCAATGCATGACAAAGGAGTTTTTTTTTTTTTTTTTTCCAAAAGTTGAATGCTGTTAACGGACTACACTAAGATGAAGGTCAATATGATTAATCAAGATCGTCGTCGTTAAGGTTAAAATCTGAAAGTAGTCAAACTACCAGTAATTCTCATAGACATCGTTGCTTGTAGAATGTATTAAAAGCTTGTACACACCATTATCGTTCTTCAGAAGGTTGTTGCGTAGGCTTGCGTATGGGGTGAGTTGGAAGGTTGGAATTGTTCTATTTAAACTCAAACTCACAACACTCAAATATAAGTTATACGTTGAGATTTGTAACACAGGAATTTGAATTTATTCTTCAAATTAGCTCACAAATTTCAATTGTCAGTTGTATTTCAGTTAACAACAAATCAATATAAAGAACATTAATAGATTTAGATGTATACAAATGAAATATTGGGAAACATACCTAATTTGGAAATAAATTATTCAGATCATTAATTATAAATAACCAAGGGTAATAATACAGATAAATTTTTACATTAGAACTGAGTGGTACACATGTAACCCGTACTTCATATCAAACAATCCCAAAAAACATAGCTTAAAACAATATTAAGGGTCAATATAAAAATGCAAAATGCACTGCTTACCTAGAAAAATAATAAAAATTCCTTCACATGTATATATTCACTCCTTTCGAAATATCCATCTATTTACACTGGTATTTGGAAGGTGGTGGAAACCATTGGTTAGAACCACTTTTATTGTAGCATGTGAGAGCTTTACATGTAGCAAATTTTTTTTATTGTTATTGTAGCATGTGAGAGCTTTATACTGTTCATAACTAAGTTTGTGGTGGAAACTGTAGTTCCCACCACTATGCCAAACAGAGGAGTACATCTTTTTATATTTATCTTTATCACTCTTAAAATAAAAAAAGCCCGAGATGTTAATGAATTGAATCATACAATCACGTTCGAGAAATCTGATTTATTTAAGATCCTTAATCATCTTTAATAAATTGAACCATACAATCATGCGAAGGAACGCAGCTTAAAATATCCTTGCTCAGGATCTTTGTCCTCTCATGAGCCAAGATCAGGAAAAGGCATGAAACGTGATGTCTTTTGCTACCTCGTTAACCGGATA
>CAMOHE010047912.1:0-27706 GCA_946598075.1 Artocarpus hirsutus
GATATTAATATGTTATGTTTAAGATGTTGAATTATAAGTAAAATATAAATAATTGTTAAGAAAGTTTTACAGAGCATTTAAATGGGATTTTATTTGTAATATTTAATTTAGAATTGTTTTGAAAATAGTTTTACTTAGATTAAGAAATGTCCTTAAAGTAATAGTTACTAAATAATTATCCTTATATTTAAAAAGAAAAGTTCAAGGAAATTACTATGGTTAGGTTTCAAGAAATAAAAGTTATGAGTTATGTAAATGATCATGATTTATAAATTATAATCGAGTTAAAACGTAATAATTATTATTACGTTATTATCATGTTTAAGAAATTTATGTCTTTTGTTAAGTTACGAAATTAAGTTTTCGAGAAATGATTATTACATCTTTAAAGTTGTATGTTGAGAATTCATTCTCTTTAAGAAATCATTATTCCCTCTAAGGTTTCATGTCAAGGATTCCGCAACAAGAATCCATTTGAAAAAAAATTTATTCCGTAATTTCTGTACTTTATTTTAAAGTATGTTGAAGTTTACGACCACGTTAAGTCAAGTGACGGCCACGTAGGTAGGGTCGTCACAGGAGAAGTAATGAACTCTATTTTATAATGTGAATATTCCCAGCTACTTACTTCATCATGCCGCTGAAATACAAGGAATGGGATTAGATTCTCGAATTCGTATGAGTGAATCAAAAGACATAAATTCATAAATAGGATTCTACTAAGAACTCAAAATTAAGATCATTTTATATATGACTATTAGTCTATATGATTAAAACTTGATATACTTGACAGAAATTAGTACTTGTTCATATCACATTATGTCATAGTCCTATATAATCTTATTATGTACAATACACTCATTTAATAACTCACTATATTAATAGTTCAGGTAAGACTGTTTCATCCTTAATAAAAATGACTTGAACTAATAACGCTCAATTAAAGATTTTATACTTTAATTGAATAATTAATTATATATTACTGACCATTTTAATTATCATCCTTAAATATTATCCTTTTATATAGCACTTATATATAACATTTAAGGTCACACAGATAATTATGTAATTTTAATGATATTCACAAAGTATTCAATATACATACATGCAAATATGGTGAATAAATTTATTTTATTTATTTATAAATATATAATTTACAAAACATCATATGCTTTAAAGGCATCTATACTAGCAATATATTACTTTTAATTCTCTTACACGAGTTCAAGAATCAGTGAAGTAGTAAAAACAAAAAAACAAAAAAAAAAAAAAAAAAGATGTACATTCTACAACAGAGACGTTTACACAAAAAGAAATTTCTTCCCTTGACGTGTCTTTAATTCCAACAAAGCCATTGTCAGCCAAAACAAAAACAAAAAGCAAAAACAAAAACAAAAAAAGCAACCAACCTTTGGTGTTGAAGGAGGAGTTATACATGCTTAGATTATACTACTAGATATAATAGATGCGTTAATATGAATATATCATGTTGATATATTATAAGGTGAAACAATATGTCATTCTCATTTACATGCAATATAGTGATCTTTATTGTGTGGTCTATATTTTATTATATATGGTTTTAATACTATGTTATGTCTTGTTTTGTTTTGCTAATATTGAAGTGTTGATTATATTAGTAATATGTTATTATTTTTAGGAAGGAGCTACGAAGACTCGTGAATTGTGAGAGTTACATGTATGGACATGTACAAGTTACATTGGTATGAAATTTATAGCATATTCATTATGTTTGCTTAATGGACTCTTTGGCTTTACACATTCCATTTGAATAATACAACAATTATGAGTCGAATCATGATATGATCATTAGTATACATGTTATCATTGATCATGTAAAATGAAAAGATCATCGTTTGTTTATATATTGTTTGCATTTTTTATGTGAATATTGCATATTTGATGGCCACGAAACTTTTATAATTCCTTAATGTCCTTATTGTTAAAGAAAATGAGAAAATAGTACCTCGAGTGTAAAAATATGAGGAAATTTAAAAGTTTATTTGACTATATAAATAGTCAAAATTAGTCACTTGTGATATGACATAGAAAAGTTCTAGTACATACTCCTTATACGTTTAAATGAATGGTTTTGAATACCAAGTCTAAATCAAAAGAGAAATATTATAATTATCGTAATAAGTTTATTATGGCATGTGGAAAGACTATAAACCTTTTTAGAGGAAGAAAAAATAAGGTTATAGACCTTTATAAACATACCTATATTATATACAATATATACATGGGATGTTTGTAAAATAAGCTTAAATGGAGAAAATGAAAAGAAAGAGTTAAACTATTTCAGACCACATTTTTATTTTATTTAAGTCTATTTTCTTGCTGTTTAAAATGATTTGGACACATTCATTTAAAATGGAAAAAAGTGATCGTAAGAGATGTAATTGAAAGGCTTATGAGACAGAATTATCACGTGCATACAGTATGCCCAAGAGAACCAGTTTGATATGATCAATAATATGTAAGGGGAAAAAAGACAAAGGGAATGAAAATATCATGATCTATTGCACTAATGGGTAATTAATCATAATATTTGGAAGTTTCAATTTATTTGAGACCAAAAATTTAATGTTGCTTATTTAATGATTGAAAAAAAATCAAAAGGGGCTATAAATGATATGAAATGCATGTTTGCATTAACTTTTGTGTTACACAAAGAGAGACATGCACGAGAGTATACTATATATGTTATCGTCTCATGCAATACGGACATATTGAAAACTTATTTTGCATTTTCTCTTTAAAGTTGTAATTAGACAACAATGAAAATTGTTAAGACAAACCATAAGTTAGCTAACGTAAGACGTAAATTGAGTATGAACATAGGCATTTTAAAAATCCATACAGGTAATATTTTTTTAAAAAGAATATTCCCACTATCAAGGAGAGAAGTTGCAGTTGGATATTATTGATCCTCATATAGATTAATTGATTGAACATTACAATGCATTATAAAATTACTAATTAATATAATAAAGTGACTGAATCATTTTTTCAACTACTAATTTAATAGCCTAAACAACAATCTGTTAACTCACAAGTTTAAAGACGTGAAACTGCTTAGGTGAAGTACTTACCTTTTTGGAATGCTGAAGAGTCGTGAATATAACTGAAATATCTACAAAAACTGAAAAATACTATGGAAGACGAACAACGGGGAGAGAAATTATGCACTTCTTCATGAGAAGGGTGCATGAAAAAAAAAAAAACCAATTAATTTGGAAAACTACATAAACTAAAAGCCAAAGAGAGATTGAAAATTTGAGACCTATAAGAGAACACGCGCATGGTAAAGTAACTAATCGACATCTCATTTTCCAGAGCAAAAAAGAAACGAGATGTCGTTTATACCAATGATCTCAAACGTGAAAAGAGAAAACATTAGGTAATAAGATACAAGACATCTTACTTACTTTCACTAAACATGGTATAAATTGTATCAAGTAATAATTTATAAAATCTATCAAAATGATGTCAAAATATGACAAGTGAAAATAATAGTTAGATTATTATTGGATTTACTATAGTTTTTAATTATGGCATTAATTATTTTGACAAATTAGAAATTACCTACAAAACATACCAAATAACCACAAAAATTATACCTATACCAAGCAAGGAATAACTGTATCATCCAAAGAAGTCATCTTGGTAGTCAGCATTTTTCGTTTCGTATCGGAAGAAAACCACATGATTTGACCAAGGGAGCCACACTCAATCTGATTTTACAAAAATGACTTGGTGCATTTATGAACTCACCAAGACCATAAGTCCACCATGACATAATAATATATAATAGTAAGAAACCTAAAAATAGGAACAGTGTAATTGTTATTTCCTAATTTGAATAATATGACAACTTACCTTAACAAGTTTTTTTTTTTTTTTTTTTTTTTATGAATTACCTTACAAGGTTAACCTCCAATTTAACCCATTCAAGCCGAAAACCATTAAAAAAAAAAAAAACCAAACAAACAAAGAGCACAATACCACGACGAAGCGCACACAATTCAACAATTCATCAAGCAGGTCAGGTGAGAGTGATTCTTTAAATAAGTTGATGAAAAAAAAAAAAAAACAACAACAACAACAACACAAGGCTTCTAACAATAATAAAACACCCAAATCAAGTCAACTCAAAATTTCCGTAATTTGTACATCAACTAGTGAAGGGCTTTTTTCAAAGAATCCAAAACCATCGAGGATGAAACACTCCTATGGAATGGAAGCCTAAAATTCTTTCATTACCTTAATCTACAGCTCTATACCATGTGATACTTCTCCCCAAAAAATGACAAAGCCAAGAGAAAGGAAACCCACTCAAAGATCCCAAAACTCATCGACACATAGATGCGACAATTGATCAACTCTCTCACCCCAATACCCAATATGAAGGGCCAATGATTCTCTTTAAAAATTGGAGAATCACGTCAAATACAACACAAATGAAATATAAAACGGGTAATACACAGTTCGCGCAACTCATTCTACCCGATGGGTGAGGCCTGGCAAAACGGCCTCCTCCTGCATGGTAAAACTCGGAATCATGCCTATGATACAGGTGTTATGTTCAACTCGTGTGGCCTCAAAGCTCCTTGAACAATCTCCTGGACTGTTCGGTTACGCCGACAAACATCTGATAACTCGTCGATCAGAACCGTCAAAGAATTGATATCAGCCCCAGATGCCACGTCGGACAATGCTTTCAAAAATCTTGAACGCTCGATCTCGGTTACGGCCGTCAACGGAATTAGAGAGACACTTTCTTTGGCCCACTCCACTGCTTGAGCCTGATAAGCTCGAGTTAGCGCCAAGACCGTGTAGGTTACCTGAAAGAAGGTACTGTGAATTCCAGGCATACATTTGAAGAAAAGAGGGGTGACATTGTCAATGTCGTAGTAATAAAAAGTGAATACATAGTCACAAATTGTGTACCGATTCTAATCTAGAGCTTGGAAGCGCTCCAGTTAATGAAGCAACCAAAACCCTTGTGATAACGGCACCTCGAGGAATTATAACAGCATCCCTGATGGGCAAGTACTGTTCCGCTTTGCCATTGTTTGCAAGATCAAAGATATCAGACAGGAAGGTCAATATTGAATTTGAGGCCTCCCTGCAAGCCGAGAAAACAACACAATGTCAGTCCCCATTCAAAGTAGAGAACGCATATGCACATTATACCACATCAATGACCACTAAGTTCCAATAAATAGATTCAACAACATTCTCAGTTGAAAAATGACAAAGTCACTAGCTCAGTTAAAAAAACCAAGATAAATGTTTTGAAAGCTCAAAGGTAGTATCGCTCAATTTTGTGAACATCTTCAACTCATGCGTGCTTCTTCAGACCAAATTTTTTTAAAAATGAAAGAGCTTATAAAGCAAAATTAGTATAAAATTTTGTTTCACATACGCATACGTGTATGTATGTAAGCAAACCTACAGAAGCATACCGGTGCTGTACTGTGATCCCAATTATTGAACAATCAACTATTAATGGAAAAACTGGAGATGGAATAAATAATTGAGGACAATAACGAATGCATCTTGATGCCAACAAAAAACAATCATCTGCGATATCTGGTCTGGCGGTAAATTCCTGCAAACGAAATGTGCATATGATCAAATGACAGCAAATCCACTGGAAGATCAGAAGGGAAAGGGACATACAGCCCAGTGAAACTCCACCTGAATATTTGTAAGAAGACGTGTTGTATGTATAAAGAGGGCTTCGATCAAACTTTTTAAATAATTAGCACAAGTTGGGTCGGAGCCAAATATCTGCATCACAAGATTCAGTTATAAATTAAGAAATGTATATGTTTGTGAATATCAGTAGCTCACGCCTTGAGAGAAAAATTATACCTTTATAACCTCACTGGAGAGATAAAGAAAGCATGGCTGGTGATGCTGTTGATAAAGACCTTGGATCTCTTCTAGTATAGCTCCAATTGTGATTCCCATGAACCTCCCAGAAGTTCTTACCTAAGGTTTTAATTCCCATGATTCATGAGTAATTAAAGAAAAAGTACAAAAGTTTATAGGCAATAGAACACACTGAAACTTGAGCAAGGACATGATATGAAATCATAATGACTATAAAGGACGTACTGCAACGACAAAGGAACAAAATGACAAGAGCTCTTTTTTCATAAACTACATTCCTTAACGGGTTCACAGGAAAAACAAAACAAAACAAAAAACAAAAACAAAAAAATCAAAAACAAAAACAAAAAACACAAAACACAAAACATAACAAAAAAAAGAAAAAGAAAGAAACAAAAAACAAGAAAAACCCAACCTAATAGACGTCAACATTACTTGTATGCATAGAGAGTATTTTATAATTCACTTAGATATCATGGCAGGTCAAAACAGGTGAGCAAACTCACAGCATATTTGCAAGCACGGCAAAGAGACTCCATTGTCCGCATGTCCCAAGCACGGCTGCACCAAATATATTCAGAAAATAAATAAAAAGAAGATGGCGATAAATGAAATAACAACTCGTTATAATATATTACCCAGAGAGCATTTTTTCTTCTATAAATATACTCACAGATCAAAGATGGCTTTGAAAATTGGCCATAGCCTATGAATCGCATCAGCCACAGCTTCAGGATGATATACATATCTGAGAATTATTTAACTTCCACATTAAGAACATTCCAAATTAAAGAGAAAACAAGGACATAGTAATGGAATACAGATCACACCTAAAAATGTAGGCAAATCGATCTATGTGAACTGTTAACTCACGAGCAGGTCTCTTATTTAAAACTTCGGGGCCTTGGTTGACAATTTCCTGGTTTTCCATATAAATAAATCAGTAGTCTCATCCACAACAAAGGTATAACCAAATTGTTCCACATGGGAAATGAAAATCACCTGTAGAGGAGAAACAACCGGATAGCATAGTGCCTCTAGATACGTCTTAGCATTGTCTGGAGGGAGCTCTGTAATAACCGTGCTGAAAAAAAAAAAGGGGGGGGGCAAAGTGCTTAAGGCAAACCCAGATTTAGCGAGCAATATGCCTATTCCGAAAGTCATCAAAAACAGTTTACCTTAATGCTTCAACAAGATGCAGCGAGTCCTCAGGAGAGACTTTATAACTACCTTCACCCTTTACTGCCCTATGATATATGTGGAAGAGACCATCCAGACATCCACAAAGCTTTTTCCGGCAATCTACATTGAGATAAATTATTATTCAACACAAAACTACAACTACTGTCTTTCCAAAAAGATGTATTATTATTCCAATCAGAACTACATCAATAGTGGATTTTTTTTTTTTCTTGGTGGCCTTTTGGGACAATAAAGCTCATGAGGGGAAAACAGGCGAGACAGGAGAGGGGTAGGGAAGCTATCTGGTGATTACCATGGTCACAGAACGGAAAATAAATAGTGTTGGCACATGAAGAGAACAACCAACGCCACTAATATTCATACTAATAGGCACTCTGCTATATTTGGCGTGTATCACATCCAAATGCTAGTTTTCTTTTCTTGGAAAAAAATTTTCTCGGTCCTTAAGAAGACGAGAAAAAGGGAAAATATTTATTATTTATTGAGAGAGAGAGAGAGAGAAAGTGTACCATCACAGATATGTCTAAACGCTAGGGCTGCAGCTGCTGCTGAATCTTCAGATGTACCCATGCCACTCATGAGGATATCTATAACTGAAGGCAATATAGATAATCCACTAGATGCAGCATCAAGCCATTTTGAATATGCTCCAATGGTTAAGCAAACTGGAATTTATAAACATCTTTAATGCAGAAGAAATACGAAAAATGAAATTTCCATGTATTAAATCTTTATAAGTAGCACTTCCTTCGCAAGAAATTGTTCATGTCCTCAACTTGTGTAGACAAGCTTGATCCCTCAGCTGGAGCCAGGGAAAGGAGAAGGGAAAATAAATGAATATAAATCTATTCAGCCTTTGAACTTTAAAAACTGCATTACCTGTCTGGAGTAGCTGGGGTTGTTGAGTAAGTTTCGGAAGTAAATTCATGACCTGTACAAAATCAAACAAAAGAAACAAAAAAGGCAAACTGGATGGTGATGCATTGATAGAGCATATACAATACAATGAAATTACATTCAGCAAACATTAGAGTGCACAGACTAAACAAGAAAAATTGTTCATTGTATCCACTAGCAGAAGAAGCATTAATCACATATCAATCTTTATGTCATAAGACACCAAAGTATTACTGAGAAAATAATAGAAAATTTTGGCATTTTTTGCGAATCCACCAAGAACAATAAAAAATTCAAAAGCCACAAATGTTGTAAGCCTTCATTGGCAATATGATCATTATATTCTAATACCATGAACAAACCCTAGGAAGCATACTATGCAGGTAAATGAGGCAACAAGAAAAAGGGGTACATGAGGGTTTCTTTTACAACAAACCTGTGGCATTACTTCAGATTCAACAACCGATACATAATTAGATATAGCACGAATGCAAAATAAAGCAGCCTCTGCTGGACGCCATTCACTTTGTTCATCATTCTTGTATCTGCATACAGCCTAGGATAAATAGATTATAACATTAGACCATCACATAAGGATGATAAGATTTACGTAATGAAGAACAGATATTCAGATAAATTATTTTGAAAAGGTTATAGTAAAACATTTTACTATACATATATGCTGTGACCAGCCACCTCAACAGGCAGTATCGGATGCAAGAAAACGGTTAAACAGTTAAATAATTTTGAAAAAGTTATAGTAGAACATTTTACTATACATATATGATGTGACCAGCCACCACAAAAGGCAGAATCAGATGCAAGAAAACGGTAAAACAGTTATATTCAGACCATGGAAGAATAATTTCAATGCTAGCAATGAGATAAACCCCAGTAAATAACTAAGATAATAACAAATAACAATATCTTAATAACCAAAAAATGCTCAAACAATAAAAGTTTCTATGAAATCAGGAAGTATTTGATGGCCTCAAACCAATTTATGCACCTCAAAAAGCTTGGTGTAAAGAATCTTAAGCGTGGGATCACCACCAAGAACTGATGCTGCATCAATTAAGACATCTGCCACGGCTGGCAACATCATAGATTAAGTCAGAGTTGGATTGATATTTATATTAAAAAAAAAAGAACAAGAAAAAGACCTTGACATTACTCCCTGTGTGCTTCTGTAAAACATTAAAACTGGCGGTGTAGGTTTAAGAGGATAAGCAAGATAGGAGATACAGAGAATAAAACCACTAGAAATCAGAGGTAGCAAGGGCTAGCAGAGAGATAGAACAGAAATAGAACCACTAGAGATTAGAGAGACAAAAGATATAGCAAAGACAGAATTTTAGAGAGAAAGTGCAAGAGTTTAAGAAGAGGAAAACCAGAAATCTCAATGCACATTCATCAACCATGATCTAGATTGAAATCACAAACCGCCTTTTGTAGGCAAACTAAATAACAAATTAGGAATCTAAGCCACAACTTAATATTGAAACTCATAACATAAAATAATGAAAAACTAACCTTAATCCCAAAATAACATAAATTTCTAATAAAATCTAAATACAGTTTTACAATCTCAATATAAAGAGTAATAATGCACTGAAAATCTAGCTATTACCATATCTAGTCTGTTTAAATTCCTTGAGGTCTTCGTATGAAAGGTCCTGATAATCTTGAGGATATTGAACTCGGAAGCTTACCTGTGTGGAGAAATCATAGGTGCTGAAATTTTAAACGAGAGAAAAATGATATGGGAATTTAGCATTGATTGCCTAGCCTAACGCTTAAAGTTTGCTCATTGCTGCGGAAACTTGTCAATATATTAACCTTTCCATCATGAATGAAGAACCCAAATCTTTAATTTGTTTTCCATTTCACAAACTTAAAAGTTTACAAAAGAAAATAGATCCATGGTTTAGAATATTATTCTTTTCCAAAATACTAAGCAAGAGGCAGAGGCTGATACAGAGAACAACTAAAGGGCATGTGCTTGTACGCTGATGAAACTGACCGAGCGAAACAATAAAACAGGGAATTTCAGGATCACTAAGATAATAATCAAAGCCTAGTTAATCCTAAAAACCTTCCAAAAAAAGGGGAGGACAATGAAACTTGTATAATGACCTGCAGACTATTACAATCCTGTTTTACAATCATAAAGCCTGAAGAAGCTAAGCCTATGAAGTCAGAAGCTAATATTCCTTGGAGATGTTTGACATTTGATTTCAAAAATATGAAATTTAAAAACTTAAAGACGAGACTCACTAGGGATACAAGTGATTCGTACGCTGGACAGAAAACCTGCAACCTTCTATTTCTCTCAGCATCAATGGATGCTTCATTACCAAATGAAACATAGGAATCCCTACAAGAGTAGAATAGCTATATTCAATATTCTGTTCTAACTGCTTGTAGGTAGAATAAGCCGTTCTATGCATCTCACCTTTTGGTCAAGTTCACCTGAAGACTGTGCCAAAAGTTGAACGTCATTGAAGCAATATCATATTCTGGGTGCGAAGCAACTTCAAGCAATGCATGAACTATTAGCATTGACTCATCAGAACCTGAAGTCAAAGTACATGATATTCAATGTGTTATAAGAGGAATTTGGCCTGCATGGGAGTGTGGTAAAAGATGAAAGAGAACCCAAGAATAATCAGAAGAGCAATTAGGGGGAAGCTAAATAGTAATTAGTAATACCAGTTGCAATCAGTTCAACATATGAATCGCCCATGTCAGCAAATAATCGAGCAATAGCCTTCACATCTTCCTCGTCCTGGAAATGAAATTAAAAATTAGAAACCGAGAATCTTTAAGAAACTCAATTATTTGATTTTGTTTTTCCCCAAAACACAAGCATAGTATAAAAGAGACTTGGAAATGAACATCCAAGAAAAGTGCACAAGCATCAATGTGATTGGAAGACAATAATTATGAAAAGTGCCATCTTTGCATTTAGCACCTACCCTAGTGCGATTAGTGCCTTGGAAATGAACATTCAAGAAAAGTAGACAAGCATCAATGTGATTACGAGATCTACATCAATGTGATTGACAGCCAATAAATAGTATTAGTCCCATCTTTGCATTTAGCACCTACCATCATCCGACATAGAAGCAACATAATGGTAACAAACCACCAATCCGCATTAAAACTATTGCTGTATTGCTGTATAAACAATTTTGGTCCAGTAGGCTCTCAACGAGACCACACAAAAGAAAACTTCTAATTTCCCCGGATGCAGTACCTTTGAAAAATCTCTAAGCTGTGCCTTCAGACTCATTACTTGTGGGACAATCACTTGAATTAAGGGCATATGAGCAGGAACACCATTGAAGCTTCCAGCTGCTGTATAATGTATCAACTCAGAAATAACTGCAAAGAACAAGAGAAAACAAAGAAACATGTCAAAGAGTTTTGATGTCTACATAGCTATACCATCTTGAAGCATCCAGCTAAAATATAGAGGACAAAGATAGACTAGTATTCTTAACTATATAGGAAAGAGTACTTAGATAAAGATAGCCTGGTATTCTTAAATATATAGGACAGAGGACAACAGAGGGAGGACTCAAATAGTACAAGCAAACCAAAGGAAATTGTAAAACTGTTCTATGCTCTTTTTTTCATTGCCAACACTTTATTTCCTAAAGTTTCAAACTTATGCATGATGTCTGCATTTCAACAGTTGAACATTTTCTGGATCAAAGGAACAAAACCTTCATCATGTTGTCTTCGTATTTTCAGATTTATATATATTTCCACAACAAATTTTCTGCATAGTTGATTCGAAGTTCTTCCTAGGACCAACAGAGTCTATTTTAACTTTACTAAAACTATACTCAAAGCTTAAAAATATTAAGAAGATCACATATTTACACAACACAAGTATATAAGAGAAAAAAGTTTTCTGGGAAAATTAGCTTCTTTGAAACGTTATACCATTTACAGATGCCTCTGAAAGTATTTCAGAATTAAGGCTTGAGAGAGCTGTAAGCACCAATGGGTGAGATGCAAGCGCGCTTCCTGGAATTCTGAAACCAGAAAGTTCAACTACTTACCAAGAGTTCACTCATTTAGTTTGTTTCTTCCATAGAATAGAAAACTATGTATACAATTATAATATGCAGTTTATGAAGGAATTAATCAACTGTAAACTATGCTCTTCATCCACGATGCAGCTCCTACACATAAGTAATCCAAACTTGTAACAGAAATATTTTTTCTAAAAGCATGAAGCAAAAAATAAAGATGAAACTTATGATGAGAACGGGGAGAAGTAAGAAAGGAAAATGTCATACCCATGCTTTAGTCGAAGCCAAGAAGCAAAAGCCTCAAGAACCTGAAATAATAATAAAGTTGAATTTATCAAAAAAGACATTGCACTGTCCTAAGAATAAATATTAAGCACGTTACAGAAGTAGGAAAAGCTCCGACCTGCTCCTTAAGCTCATTAATATTCAGACAAGCTGTTAAGATATTAAGAGCGATCTCAATTTGTAATGTCAGCTCCCTTTCAAATTGGCGGCGTCTTTCTGGCCGAGCTGCTATCTTATAGTTATATACTTCCTGATCATAAGAATAGAACAAGAAGAGAAAGACATGCAGTGAAAATCAGACACTTCGATAAGAATATACAAAAGCTCCAAATATATAAATCTTACAAAATATATGACATTTATTTGAAAGATATGATATCTACCTCAGGTAAAACTGTGAGTAGCTCCAAGAATGCCGGTATATATTCTGGATGCAAATTCATCTCATCCCGAAGCCAATTTGTAATACCCCCATCCCCCCAATCTTCTGCAGGAACATATACGGCCAAGGCAGCAACTGCAATGCTAATCTAAAAATCCAGATGATTAAGCATAATATCCTATAAGATCAAAAGGTATAGATACATATGCATGCTGGACATCTTCAAACCAATACCTGCGTCCTGACTTTAGGAGGGCCCTTGTGGAACTTTCTCAATAAATTCTGCATCCAAATTATTCATTTATTGCAAGCAATACTTGAAAAAATCATTGTAACATATCAAATCCATGCATAAAAAGAACGTAGTCATTCTTCACAATATAAATTAATAAGCTAAGACAAATGCAAACTACAAGAGGGCAGCAACTTAACTAGCTCATTCTATTTCAGAACTATCCGAAATTGAACCAAAATTTTTAGTTTCATTAATCAAATAGACAGCAAAATGAATCATATTTTTGGTAAAAGAAACATACCTAACATGAGAGAGCATACATAAAAGACAGAATTTCAAGGACTTCAAGCACCAAAAACAACAATTTACATCCTTTGTATTTGTAATGGATGAAAAGTTCATAAGTTCAACTAATAATGCATAACCAACTTGACTTAATAATTCAACAAAAATACACAAAGTCTAACCTTCTTTGAGGGTTTTTTTTTTCCTATTAATAAAAAGAAACCTTAAAGCCAACCTTCTTCAACGGGTTACGTTAGAACGAATACTCACTTACATTTAAAGAATCCCTCAATGGCCGAAAAGCTTCAGAAGGTAATTCTTCAAAATCGCGTTGTACCTAGAACATATCCTCAAAGCACAAACAACAGTCAGACCCCCAACCTCGGTTTTCACAATTTGAAGATTTGAATTGATTCACTTCATAAATGTACAAAAGTCAGAAACTTACCTTGCTCCGAAGGGTCTGACTACAAAATATTAAGGTTTCTAGATTGCTTGAGGCATCGTGAAGCAAGTCATCAGCCACCTTTTTTGCATATTGAAATAAAATGTAAGAATTAGATCCTAAAGTAAAGTTAAATAGCAACCTAGACCATAATAGCAATTCCCAAGTAGGTGCTTAAATATTAAATTGCATAATAATAATAGTTTCCAAATCTTTCCTAGATGAATAGTCATTTCCTCATACAAATGAGATTTAAGCATTTAATCCCTCTCTCTCCCCTAAAATGTTCTCCGCCAAAAAGAATGAAGCATAACTGAAATAACGTATTTCCAAAAAGATATCCTTTACGAAAAAAATCCCAAAATTTCCACAACAAAAATCAATCAAATTGTTTTCCCATTCCAACATTTTCTCGGCAAGTAAACAAGACCAAAACAAACGCCGTCATACACTCCCCCATACTGAAACAACAACGCCCAAACACAAAAAATAAACCCTAAAAAATCGAACTTTCCGCATTGGCAACAACTCAAATCCTGCTCACAGACTCCCAGAACTCCAAAAAAAATCCAATCTTGTCGAAGCTCAAGAGCGCACAAAAGCAACGAATCGAAGCCGGCGACGAATCCAAAACGGGTCAAAAATTCGGGAGGAAAAAAGTCGATTGGGAAATGGGAAATCGCGGAGTTACCTGCCAAGCGTCGAGAGTGCGCTGGAAATTCTGGAGCCATCGATCGGCCTGCAAGCGGACGCCATCGTCGGGGTGATGGTAGAGAGCGTTTAGGGCTTCCTTCACTGTGTTCTGGAGCTCCATGGCTGCCTCTGCTTCTTCTTCTTCCTCAATCCAGAATTCGAACAGATAAATAACAATTGGATTCCAAAAAAAAGAACACCTTTTTCTTGGATTTGTTTCTTATCTCTCTCCCTCCCTCTCTCTCTCTCTCTCTCTCTCTCTCTAAAAGTGTCTCTTTCTCTCTCTATTTTCTATTTTTCAGGGTTTTTTTTCTCTTTTTGATGAAAGAGGGGTTTTTGGCGCCCGCAGAAAGGGAAGGGTCGGGGTTGATCAGGAAGGAGAGGGAGAGAATTCTCAGCCGTCCGATCTGACAGCGACTTTGACTCTTTTGGTCAATGCGAGCTAAATCAAATTATTAAAATTTATTTATTTTTTTCCAATGAAAGTTAAACTCGTTAATTTTATTTATTTTAGGTTTTTTAATTCCTTCAAAAAAATTTGAGGAAAGATCTGCGTCGGGGAAGACCACGTGGCGTGTGTGTAGGTGAGCAGGGAATTCGATGTGGGTCCCACGTGACAGATTGTTAGTGTCGAAATCTCCGTTGGATGATGGACAGGAACATTTGAACTGCGTGAGGCCGATATCAATATTTTAATGAAAAAATGGGAACCAAAAAAATACTACTTGTGATAATAATTTAGAGAATTTATAGCGTTTGGTATTATTTTCATAATACGTTAAAATATTTTTATTTTAAAAAATAATAATTTTTTAAAAATTATATTTAAAATGTTTTAAAAATTTTTACTTTGAAAAATATGCAAAAGCATTTTCAAAAATTTTAAAAATAAAAACAAACGAGTAATTTCTCGTAAAAATTAAATGGGAAAATCACGTTTTATGCCCTCAATTTTTTAACTCTTAACATCCTAAAAAGAATAATGCATTGCTTAATGGTAAAAGCACACTGTAAACATTGGATCTACAATCAAATATAAAATGGATCAATTCAAGTTAATATGTTTTGTTTAATGAATTTGGACCCTCAAATCACCGTTATTTAGATCTATTAGCTTCAACGCAAACCTGTTAGATTGAATTACAAAAGATAACTAATGAATTGGAATCAAACAAAATGTAGTAAAGTTGGAAAAATAACGGGTACCACATGTAGGATTTATAGTGGTTCACTCCGTTGAAAGAGTTACGTCTACTGTTCTTTGCTGTCATACGAATTCTAAGTACAATTTACAAAATGTGAAAAATGAGAAGTAAATTTGGCAAAGTTTCTATATGTTTAGTATATTCTCTCAACAACTGAAGACATCATCTCTTTATATAGAGAATAGGATAAGTCGTGGTCTCCAACCGTCCACGCGAAGTGGAGTGATGTGTTGAAGGTAACCATAATAATGGGACACGTGTTGATCCATGATAGGCTCAAAGATCATGCTTTTCTTACATTTTAGTTCATGGTAGGACATGCTAATAACCGTCATTTTGTGCTGATTGATCCCATCGAACGAACACTTGGCAAATGGACCTTGCATAAGACTTCAATACCACGTTATTTGAATACATGGATAGATCAGATCAATCCAATTGAACCCAAACTAACATTTATGTAGGTTATTTTATGACGAACAGAAAAGTTGCTTCGTTCTACTTAACTCAATTTAATCGCAACAATAGGCCGCCACCTTGGGCCTTTAGACAATTTGGGCTTTTATCAAATTGTAGCCCACACACCTAACTCCACACAAGGTGGTGAGTTCAAATTCCATGACCCCTAAATTCAAAAAAAAATTAACTTTTAGCACTCAAACATCAAGTTTTTTAAGGTGTTTGACAAAGTACTTTAAACTTTGAGTCGGAAAAATAAGCTAAAAAATTGTAGGTGCGACATTGTACTTGCTTTTTTTTTTTTTTTTGAACTTGAGGATTGTACCTTTTTTTTATTTTGTACTATAATTGTTGATAGCTTTATATCGCAGACGATGCTCCATATGTAAAGTTTGAGGACGTATAGCACAAAACTTTGTTTGGATGCTCCATTTGTAAAGTTGGATGTGTATTTGAGTTTTAATCTAAGTATAGAATAAAATTGAAATTTGTATTTGAAAATATAGTAAAAATAGTTTTTTATTTACAAATCTAATAAAATCTTAATGTTAATGATCTTAAAAAATATGCAATATAGATATTAATTTATTATTCTTTTCACTATGAATACAATAAAAAAAGAATCATCTCAATTGGATATCAAATGAAGAAATTATGATTTTTTATCCTCAAATATAAGAGAGAATTTTAGTTTTTACTGTAGTAAAGATATCCAAGTATCAAAAGTTTAGGAGGATGAGAACTCTGAAAACTTGGATTATTGATACTCAAAAGATTCAGATTTTAGAGGAAACAAACACGTATTTAAAGGATTATTGATACTCAATCCAAATTTGAGTTCATTTAGTCCAAAGAATACATGAAAGAAACATATCCTAAAATTCTTGAACTAAAAACTGTAACATATAAGAGCTTTATATTGTAACTTACTAATTATGATCCTTGTAACATGTGAAAGCCTTATACTGTAACAACTAAAAGTTTTAATTATAACTGATTTTATTAAAAGTTTTCTCTAACTTTGCACTTGCTTTTATTTGATTTGTGATTAAGGTTTTTTTTTTTTTTTTTTTGAAGAAAGCTTGTTGCATGTATTCTTATTTGGCTTAGGTTATTCAATTGAAAAAAATCCAAAACGTCAATTGTGTCGACTGAATTCAATGTAAAATTTCTCACCGTAATCAATAACAATTTCATTAGCTATTGAGTTCTTAGCAAGTTAGTTGGAACTTGGTTTGGCAAGTTAGTTGGATCTTTAAATTTCAACTTACTACAGTGTAAAGCTCTCATGTGATGTGTTGAGACTGTTTTTAAAATTGTGTTTGGTTGTATATAATGAAATGTTTTTAAAAACAATTATTTTTTAATAAAAAATTATTAATATAAATAAAACCTAAATTTAAATTTTAACAAACTAATTATTAATATATTAATAATTTTTTTTTATTAACATGAACAAAAGGAAGAGCTTATTCTCTTCATCTTCCTCTCCTCTAGTGAAGAGAAATGCTAGTGACCGGCCCACCCTCTTGTAGACCAAGCCAACCCCTGACGGCCCAGAAACCTCAGACATCCAGCCACATCTTGATTGGCCACGGTTCTGCTCGTCGTGATAGGTTTCGGGGGCTTCGCTGGTTGCCGTCGCTTGCGCCTGCGGAAGCAGAAAATGAGGAGGAGGACGAGGAGCATCAGGCCGAAACTCGCTCTGAGAACGATTTTGATGATCGCTTTGATGGAGAGTTTCTTTGATTTTTTTTTTGATAGGCAATAATGGTGGAGTTCCGATAGGCGATTCGGATGGAGTAGGGAAAAACGGATTGCAGGGAGGGAGAGGTCCCAAAGGCACACAATCGCTGGAGATGGAGAAAGATGATCGGGTCACTAGGTTGTGGGTTAGGCAGCATCGAGATGAAGATTGCTAGCGATCGACAGCGATGAGGAGATCATTCTTGCAGAACGAGTAGAGCTCGTCATTTTGGCCATGGCTATTTCGATAGTACGAAGCCTGGCAAGCCATAGTCCAAGCTTGAATTCCAACCACTGGAGAAATTCAATGGGAGTCCATTTTAGGCAGTGCCGAGACCTACTAGCAGGAGGAGGGTGGCTTGGTGTAGCTAAGACGGCAATCAGTTTGTCAGCGATGGCTGGTTATGGGTTGCATAGGAATACCGAGAGAGGGAACGAGAATGGGTAAAATGAAAATTTAGAAAACAACTTTCTTTTGTTTTCAATTTTGGGGATTTGGGGAGGAGTTTTTAGAAATGTTTTTGTTTTGAGTTTTGTCAAAAATTTGGCCAAACGAGTTTTTGTTTTCATTTTTGTTTTTTTGTATTTTTGAAAATGACAATTGCATTTTCAAAAATGAAACCAAACAGGGCCTTAATATTCATGATTTTAAAAAAATATATAATATAGATCTTGATTTATTCCTCAAATACAATGAAAAAAGAATCGTTTCAATCGAATATTAAATGAAAAAGTTACGTTTTGTAGGAGAGAGAATTTTAGTTTTACTATAGCAAACATATCTGAGTCCAAAGAGTTCAAAAAGAAGTAAAACTCTAAAAACTTGAATTATGATTTATTTGATTCGAACTTTAGAAGAAACATACACATATCCAAAAGATTCTAAAAACTTAAATTTTAAGAGTTGTTCAAATAGGTAGAATAGACGCCCCTTAGTTCTCCAATTCATAATGCACATTTAATCAACTTGTCTTAAGATTTAAGAGAATGACTTTTCCCTTTCATTTTAAAATTAATTAATTTAAACAAATTGTGAATGGCCAAGCTAAAATTGCATTTCTCAGTCTCGTTCACATTGTATCTAACTTAATTTTTTGTGACTGAACTTCATCTCCAGACAAATTAGCAATCCCATATTAGACAGAAGTTTTCACTGTAAAATGTGACTGCTTAGCTATTAAGAGAGAGAGAGAGAGAGAGAGAGTCAGTGAGTGCGAGAAAGCAACAATGTTTCAAGATTCATATTCAGTTTGACCGTTCTGGGCCACCACCAAATATATCACCCAATACAGCAATTTCGTCCCCATCTCTCATGTGAAGCTGCAAATTGTAGGCAATAACACATCAAATCAGATTCACCAAATAAAAATAACAAAACAGAAATTAAAAAAATAATATTCACCACATTTTAATGTTTTACATATGTTGTTTAGTTTCGTCTAAGTACTTAGGGATGAAAGCGGTGAGATTTGAACAGTAATTGTTAAACAATTTTCACTAAACTACGAATGTGAAATTTAAGACTTAACCCAGCCATAAAAGAATTAAGGACATAATTATAACAAATCACACCAACTTTATGCAGTGTATAGTGTGGTGTGGACCTTATGGTTTAGGCCTTAAACACCTTTTTAACTTTAAACAAAGCAAACAAAATTTTGGTAAATAATTTTCGTTAAATACATATGAAAGTGCATGGTTCTTTTTTTTATTATTATTCTTTTGGCTAAGATATATATTTAGGCGTTTAACTTTAAAAGAAAAAAAATGACACAAATTAGTGGCTAAAAATATAGTAAAAAAATCTATAAATTTAAAATCATGTAATTAGGAACTATTTAAAAACAATATTAATGAAAACATATAAGGGTGTTTTGCTCTTGGTTAAAACCAATTTGTTCTAACCAACAAACAGTGTAAATCTATCAACTGCTGTAGTTAAAAAAAAAAAAAAGCTACAGTGTAAAGCTCTCACATGCAATAGTGTTTTTAACCAAAATCGATTCTAACCATTGAAGAACCAATGGTTTCAACTACACTTCTCAAACACCTTACGGTGGTCTTACGGTGGTTTGGTTAATGGCAGTATTAAATACTTTCAAAACCACATTTTAATGGCACCACTCAGTTAAGTACAAAGTAGAAAAAACGGTGTTGAGCCGGAAAAATAAAATAAAACATAAAATCAAAATGCCCTATTGCGTGGTGTGATATATTTTGAACGGTTTTTGCAGTTAAAGGGTTATTTTGTTCACCCCTAATGGTCATGTTCTAACATGACAAATATATTGATCAGACTTGTGTAGGGAAATAAGTGGTATTTTCTTATCATAATCATGTGGCATTGTAATCATTTGTCACGTAACCTTATGCTAACTACACATAATGATTAATATTCAATTAACATTTTTCCAAGAATAAAAAGATGAAAAGCCTAAAAAAAAAATCTTAAATATCTAAAATATTATTTTAAAGCATGTTAGGATACAGAAACATGCATACATGTATCATGCTATTTGGCAAAAGTGGTTTTAATCACTACCTACTTCAAGTTATCAACAATATAAAACTCTCATATGCTACAGTAAAAATAGTTTTAACCAATGGTTTCCACCATCATGTCAAACAAAAAACTGTAGTTATAATTTTTACTAGAACTACGTTTTGAAAAATAATTATAAAAAAAACCCTTTCTTTCGTGTGGTAGGAGGTCCAAAAAATTAGCAAAATCATTTCTTTCCAAATAATTAATCATAATGCTTTATCTCCATATTATGAACTTCTATAAACAAATAATAATAATAATAATAAAGATAAATTGATTAAAATAAGTGAAAAAAAAAAAAACTTACCGATTTTGGAGTGTGTTTTGGGAGAACACGAGCACCATCGAAGAAGAAGCGCATGGCCTTGTAATCGAGGTTTTGACGCTCACAGTAAACCGTCAACAGCTTGAATAATCGGCAATTAACTTTCACTTTGAAACAAATAGCAGGTTTTTCCTATAATTAGGATATTAATTAATAATTATATTATTACAAGTAAAATTGAACCCAAAAAATAGTACAAAAAAGAAAGAAAGAAAAATGAATATTAATTAAAAAAACGCTCCCTTTATGAAATTAACGATCTAAACATTGATCAAGTCTGTGATCTTACTTCTAAACCAAAATGGGTTTTCAAGAACGAAGAAGAACTGAAGAAGTGTGTGTATATATATTATATTATAGATGGAGAAATTATAAAAACTGTTGAAAGAAAGCAACGCAAAGGAGGGGGAAAAAAGAAGAAGAAGAAGAAGAAAACCCAAATGTTGAAAGAAATAAAAATAAAGAAAAAAATCTACATTGATGAAATTAATGATCTAAACATTGATAAAGTCAGTGATCTTAATTCTAAACCAAAATGGGTTTTCGAGAACGAAGAAGAAATATGTATCATTATGCATGGATTATAAAACATTGTTTGGAAGAAAGGAAAAAAGAAAAAAGAAAAAGACCTGGTGTTTTAAGGTGATCTTGATGCATGGGATTTCCTTTTCTGCATCCATAATTTTTGCCTTCTGGGAGCTCTCGCCCATTGATATGTAAGAAGGGTTTTCTTTTCTTTTTTTTTTCCCCGGAAACTTCACAGAAAATGAGAGAGAAAGTACCGGGAAAGTGGTGAAGAAGGCTAGCTGAGAAACTGGGGGTGACGAAAATGAAAAGGAAAACGAAATTATGTGAGAATGATTTTCAAAAACAAAAAATATTTATGGGAAAAGACAACCCTGAGTTTTCAACAAAAAAAGAAAACTTGCTTAAAACTCTCATTGTTCCGACGTAGTAAAGAGACGTCTGCAAGTTTCAGCTTTTTTTTTTTTATGTACAGTACAGTTTACTTGTTTAGGCTTAAGGACAAAAAAAAGGAAGGCCAAGGGAATGCTTTAGACCGTTGGATGAACATCGTTGGCATTGAATTTGAAGATGTTCGTCGATCTGACGGCTATGAGAACGAGTTGACAATAACCGGTTCTGCAGAAACCAAAACGCCCGTTTATTATCATTGTGGTTTTAGAACTTAAATGAGGTGTTTGGCGGTACTAATCTACACCAATTTTTTTATTTTTTTTGGTTATAAACAGTGTAAACTCTCATATATTATTATAATAATAAAAAAATTATTACAGTGTAAAGCTCTTATATAATACAGTAAAAATATTTCTAACTAACGGTTCTTATGTTGATTCTTTTACTTATATTTTTGTACATGCCTTTTGTTTTATTTCCTTTTCTCCTCGGGAGGTTCACAATATGCATATGACTAGATTGTTCTGAATTATTTGCGGTGCTTGTATGTTGATTTTATTATTCGTGTTTTCATCAAAGCATATAACGATGAGATAATATTCATGCACACGCTTTAATTTATTTTGTTGGGATGTGGTTTGGATATTATTTTATTTATGTCTAGATTATGTATGAAATACTATATAATCCGATGATACCAGACGGTATTGGACGGATCTTTGTTTTTCCAAGTCGTTGAGGTCATTTAGGTAATTTTTTTTTATTATGTTATGTTTTGATTTATTTCAAGTTATTTTTACTTGTATTAATTTTGTCAATTTTATTAAAAAAATTAGGATAATTTTCATGAAAACAAAGAATTAATTATTGGGGTTTAAATTAAATTTTAATTAATTATTTTAATTAAACAGTCACGTCATTACCCCAGTTTAGGAATCAATAAACAACACAACTTTTAAATATCCTTGCAATTAATTATTTTAGCTTATCTGATAAGGTTATATACTTTATATATTTTGAAAACCCACCTTCTAGTCCACTTTAAAAAAAGTCTTCAAACCAAAAGATCTATCAAAATAAGGTATGTCAATCCTAATGCAATTTTGAGGTTGTTAAATTACAAAAATCCATCATTTCATTTTCTTTTAAGCGGTCAAGACAGCCAAAGATAAAATCTAAAAATCAAAGGCTCCGTTTGTTTTCATTTTTGAAATGGTTTTTGACATTTTAAAAAACACAAAAAATGAAAACTATCTTGAAAATTCATTTGGTTAATAAAATTGGTGGAAATGAAAATGAAAATGAAAACATTTTTCAAAGTATGTGAACAAGTTGAGATTTTGAAAACAAAAAAAAAAAACTTGTTTTGGTTTTTTCCAAAATTCTCATCTCTCTTAAACTCTCTCCTAAGCCCCTCTCTATTGAAGCATATCCCATCTCCGATGTCCTTGCTCGTCGAATTTTGTCGTTGGCCTAGCCTTTGAAGTCCCACACCTGCCATCAGAGCAATCTGGAGGTCATCGTCAAAGCACCCACCCCAGCAAATCACAGCTCAACCATCGTCGAGCATCGTCAAATCTTAGCATCACCCAGCTACGAACATCGTAGTTCACTTGCCCACGTAAGAGTACATCCCATCTCTATCAATCCGGCCTATAAACCCACCACAGCAATTGTAATCCACCCCCAACGATGTAGATGTTAAAGTTCCATACAAATCTTCGGATTACGATGAAGGTGCTATCTGAATCGCGAGGGGCTGGCGATGTGAGCTGGTGGCGTGACAGGCTAGGGCATTTCATCTTGGCTGGTGCATCGTCGAGGGTAGGGGTGGGGCTAGGCCATCAGGGGACTCATCGTCTAGTGGGCTATTGATCTCGGCCATCGTCGGTGTCATGGCCTCACCGGAGTAGAGGATACCCCAACCATCGTCGTGTTATTGATTACAATTAAAAAATTAATAATTAGTTTTTTAAAAATTAAATTTGGGTTTTATTTATATTAAAAAAATTTTAATTAAAAAATATTTGGGTTCAAAAAAATACTACCATATACAACTGAACACAATTTCAAAAACAGTCTTAACACATTTCTCAAAACATTTTCATTTTCAGATTTTTTTTTAAAACAAAAACTTAAATGAAAACACTACCAAATAGGTCCAAAATGTCACAATATTGATGGTTGAAGGACTATGTGCTAATGACACTTTTCCATGAATATTTTTCTTTTTCTCATAAGCGGCATCCAACTTTTGAATTTCCTTTGTTGACATGAAACCCTAGACATGAAACTTTTGAAGTCTAATTTATGTCGTTTCTTCTATCTACGAGATATGTCGCTTGAGAAATCCAGGACCGCATTGCTATATACACACGACACATGCCGTTCATTTGACCCAGACCACAGCTCAGCGAGCAAACCTTTTCATGAAACGACGCCGTCATTTTTTTACTTGAAGCCTTAAACGACAGCAAATTTTTCTACTCCAACGATGAATTCTTCACGTTAATCAGGGTATTTTTCCTTGTTAAGCACTTGAGGGAAAAAAAAAATTCCACTATGGAACAATTAATTAGAAATTAATTTCTTTTTTTTTTGAAATTATAAATTAATTTCTTATAGAGCATTAAAGAACCAAATTGATTATTTTTTCTTGTGTTATTTATGCGTTAAATTATTTTAATAATTATTAAATGATTATAAATTATTTTTTTAATTTTATAAGCTTCAAGGAAGATATTTAAAAATGTAATCAGATGAAAAATTATAAGTACACTTTACTTGTAGCCATAAAATTATTTCATTGCTAGTAATCATAATAACAATAAGAGTTACAAATAATTAATATTAATAGTAACTATGCGATAGTTGTTTTAATATTATTTTAAAAAACAAAATAATTAATTGGTAAAATACTTTATTAACAAGACACTGTTTTGAACCATTTTAATTTTCATTGGATTTTAGTTAAATTAATTTATGGGTTAAATCTTATTAATGGTCTCTAAGTAGCCAATCTCACTTTGACTCATGATTTTTAAAATCTATCACTTTTATTTTTAATATATTATTTTGATTCTATTTTGATCTCCGTTAGTCAAGTGTTAAATATTTGAGTGAAAATAACATGTGCTCTCAACGTTCAAGGTTTTTTGGACTGATGAACTATGATGTAAATGCCTTTGGACCTCTTTCATGTATTATTAAGGGCCAAAATTGAAAAAATAATCTATTTGTGTAAATTAACTTGTTTTAATTTGATAAACAAATGATTTGACGTCAAGGACATGTACATGTCAAAATGGACAAAACCCTAAAGTTGTTAAGATGGTATTGAATTGAGCATGAAAGATGATAGTTTAGGGTAATATTAGCTTAGGGTTTCCACAGTTGATACCTAATAAATCCTGTCCTTTTAATTTTTAGAAAAGAAAATTACCACTTTTTCCTTTTAACGCTGACAGAAGAATTACCACGTGCAAGATTCCATCAAATAACACTTAGCAACGACGAAACCGAAATTTAAAATAAACTAAATTAGAGGTCAAGGTTAGACATTATAAAAATAAAAAACCTAAATAGAATTAGGGTATCATAGACCATTTGCAGGGTTAATCCTTAATTCAATATGAACATGCTATGGCAACTAACTTGAATTAAATAAATTGATAAAATGTAGTTACATGAAAATATAGGTTTTAATAAAAACATTGGTACTTTAATTTTACAAAAATATCAAAAAAATTATCAATATAAGTATAACTATTAAAAAATTACAATAGCTGCAAACTTCTTTTTTTCAAAATATATTTATGAAGTTTGTAACCTCATAATATGCTCTATGAAAAAACTTCACGATATTATACATTTCAATACCAAAAAGTCTTATGAGGCTCGAACATGATTAAATTCAATCTTAATTCAAGTAAAATTAGTGGCATGACATGTTATTTAAATAGTTTAAGTACAGTTGTGAACATACCACTATAGATTTGTTAAATCTTTTCATATTTTATTCTCATAAATGAAAACTATAGATTCTCGTAATTGTTTGCTAGAGATGGTGTTATTAAGCTTAACCATGTATCATAAATACAAAAATCAAGATTATTTAAATAATTAATATAGGTAGTTTTATTGGAATAAGCATAACTTATTGGAATGAGCAAGAAATGCAAGGATTAAAAGATCGGCTAGCACAGCAACCTAGACAAGTAAGTACAAATCCCACCTGTAGTATAAAATTATAGATATAAAATATGATATATACATATAATTATATACCTGTGTGTATGTCAAGATGTATACTATGTGTGTGCAATAATATATATGCCTGTGTGCATATTATGATGCATGCCTGTGTATATATTAATGTGTACCTGTGAGTATATAAAATTTATACCTGTGTGTACTACACCGTAGAAGAGTATTTATGTTTTGTGTATAATATGTGAATATGACCTTTGCATGGTATGATAACCATAATAATCAGATTGGTAAATACATCACCTGAAATAGAGAAAAGTGCTGTATTAGCTCCCAACTCAAGAAGAGTTTAAAATTATGATATGATCTCGGTATCACGAAGACCCACGTGCACATATAGTACGAACACTAGGACCCTAGTTAAAGATAAGACATGAAAAGGATAAGGAATGTTTATAAGAAAGCATAAGTGGATCATGCATATTAGAGAATGTTGCATGTGGGCTAGATTGGGACTTACTGAATACAAGCTCACTTAGTATTTCATGTTGTAGGTATATCTACTAAAAGGTCAGAGTCACTTTACTGATGAGTTGGTGGCGGTGGAATATGAGCAATGTGCAAAACTAGGTATGAATACTACCACAGACATGTTTTCGCTGTTATGCATTTTAAGTTATTTTGAAACGTGTTATATAAAAGTTGTTGTATGGTTAAGTAAGATAAAACCTCTTTTGAGACATGTTATATATATTATGTGATAAAAAAAGAAAATTTGCTTCTATATATACATAATTACAAAAGGTATGTGTCAAATTTTTTTAAAAAAAGTATTTCTTATATTTTCATTAATATATAAGTAGAGGAAAAGTGATAAAGTACAAACCCGATAAAGGCGGGTTGTGACAGTCTCAACCACCTCCTTATGAAGTTTCAATCTCAAGCATCAAGATTAGACATCTCTATTGCCAGGTTGTCTCAAATTTTTTGTTTGTGTTTTGAGAGTTCTTGCTAATAATAATATAAAGGACACATCTTCTAATGACAAGTGTTATATAACCTATTATATAATCTATTTCTCTGTACTATAATATCTTTACGTTTTAATATATATTTCAAGAGTGATAGTTTGAATATGTTCTTTTACTTCGTATATAGTAGCAACCAGGATACAACTTTTAAAATTGCTAATGTTACTATTGCAGATCCCAAGTGCTGAGGTCTTCTACATTTTGAACCCAACCATAGTCGGCTTGGCTGTTAGCTCTGAAGGCTCTGAAAATTCACCTTGGTGTGTTGGCCTTGGTAGGTTATTTCTGTCAACTCGTCGCTGCTTTCAATTGGTTATTATTTATCTGCTCTATATCCCAATTTATGCTTTCAATCTCTCACAATCTTATGGGATTTTGGAGTGCATATGTTCTGATATTCGATGAAATTAAGAGGCACTCTTCTACTTTAGATGTTCTGATAGCAAGGAATCACATTCAATAAAAATGCTATGCAGCTAGTGAATCCAACATTTCAGGAATTGTTTAAAATAATAAGCTGTAAAAATATTTCTCATGGGCTCTTTTGATTGTTTGTGGGGAGACCTTACCATGCTGGCTTAAGATAATGATATCTACCCCAACCGCTCATCTTCTTTTGTAATTGTTCTTCTCTCCTTGTCTTCCGCACAAACATGGAACTTTCCTTCAGAGCATGAATAAGCATTTTTCTCACGTTTACTATCGACTTAAAACCAATTTGTTCTGGGTAAATTTGGCACTATTTGCTTTTGATGTAGAAGCGTGTTAAGTATAGCGGTGATATATTTGAGCCAAGGATCTTATGCTATCCTTCTACTTGGTGCCTTTATAAACAAGGGATTGTGAGAGGTGTTGACACGTTCAAAGGTTTA
>CAMOHE010047914.1:0-16088 GCA_946598075.1 Artocarpus hirsutus
TCAAAACATTTTTCTTATTATAGCAT
This sequence comes from Artocarpus hirsutus, assembly GCA_946598075.1. NCBI lineage: Eukaryota > Viridiplantae > Streptophyta > Magnoliopsida > Rosales > Moraceae > Artocarpus > Artocarpus hirsutus. Next base: position 27 of record CAMOHE010047914.1, read on the forward strand.
CACCCCGTTTCATTTCTTATGTCAGAAACCAACTAATCAAGCCATAGATACAATAGGTAAGGCAAAAACTTGTTAAAATTGATTTCCTGTTGAAACATGCTCCCGTTATACAACTTGTGTGATAAACATACTAATATAGCCGTAGAAACAATAGTGGATCGAAAAAACTTGTCAACACTTGTTTCTTATTCAAACAAGACCTCATTTCTCTTCTTTTGTTAAAAACCCACTAATAATCTAGCCATAGGCTGAATAGGGTATTGAAAAAACTTGATAAAACTGAAATCTTATTTAGGCACACCCCTGTATCACTTCTTGGGTGAAGAAAACAATAATCTAGACGTAGAAACACTAGTGAATTGAAAAAACCTGTGAAAACTTATCTCTTATTTAAGCACACACCAACTTCACTTCCTGCATGAAAGACACAATAATCTTGCCTTAGAAACATTAGTGAACTAAAAAAAATTGTCAAAAGAAATCTCTTGTTTAAGCATGCCCCTGTTTTACTTCTAGTATGAAACTCGTAGAAACGATAGTGAACTGAAAAAATTTGTTAAAACTTATCCCCTTTTTAAGGACGCCCTTATTTCACCTCCTATAAGAAAAACACACCAATATAGCGGTAGAAACAATAGTGAACTGAAAAAACTTGTCAAAACATATTTCTTATTATAGCATGACCCCGTTTCATTCTTTTGTCAAAAACCCACTAATCTAGCCATAGAAAAAACTTGTCAAAACATTTGTCTTATTATAGCATGACCCCGTTTCATTTCTTATGTCAGAAACCAACTAATCAAGCCATAGATACAATAGGGAAGGCAAAAACTTGTTAAAATTGATTTCCTGTTGAAACATGCTCCCGTTATACAACTTGTGTGATAAACATACTAATATAGCCGTAGAAACAATAGTGAATCGAAAAAACTTGTGAACACTTGTTTCTTATTCAAACAAGACCTCATTTCTCTTGTTAAAATTAATTTCTTATTGAAGCACGCCTCATTTTCAAATCTTGTTTAAAAAAATGCACTAATTTATCAATAGAAACAATAATAAATTGAAAAACTTGTTCAAATAAATTTCTTATTGAAGCATGCCCCCTTTGCAATTCATATGTGAAAAAACGCACTAATTTAGCTATAAAAACAAAAGCGAATTGAAAAATTTGGTTAAAATCTATTTCCTATTTAAACACATCCCCTTTTCAATTCTTGTGTAAAAAATGCACTAATTTGCACAGTGAAACAATAGTGAACTGAAAAAATATGTTAGAACAAATTTCTTAATGAAGTATGTTCCCTTTTGATTCTTGTGTAGAAAATGCACTAATTTAGTCATAGAAACAATACTGAATTGAAAAACTTGTTCAAATAAATTTCTTATTGAAGCACTCCCCCTTCTCAATTCTTATGCATAAAAACACACTAATTTAGCCATAGAAATAACAGGGAATTGAAGAAAACGCCCCCTTTTTAATTATCATGTAAAAAAAGCACCAATTTTGCCATGGAAGTGAAAAGGAAGTGTTCTTAAGAAAGAGATAAGTTTTCACAATTTTTTTCAATTCATTATTGTTTCTACAGCTAGATTAGTGTGTTTTTTACACAAGAAGTGAAATGAGGGCATGCTTGAGTATGAGATAAGTTTAAACAAGTTTTTCTCTTTCACTATTGTTTCTAATGCTAGATTAATGAGTTTTTAACACAATAAGGGAAAGAGGTCATGCTTAAGTAAGAAATAAGTTTTGAAAAGTTTTTTCAATTCACTATTGTTTCTATGGTTAGATTAGTGAAAAAGTGTGTTTTTCACGCAAGAAGTGAAATGGGCACGTATTTAAATAAGTGATCAGTTTTAAGAAGTTTTTTCACTTCACCATTGTTTCTACACCGAGATTAGTATGTTTTTCACACAGAAAGTGAAACGCGAGCATGCTTAAATATGAGATAAGTTTTAACACCTGTGTGCTTAAATAAAGATGTGTTTTAACAAGTTTTTTCAATTCGCTATTGTTTCTACGACAAGGTTAGTGGGCTTTTAATGCAAGAAGTCAAACGGGGTCTTGTTTAAATAAGAAATTAGTTTCAATAAGTTTTTTCTATTCACTATTTTTTTTTACAGCTAGATTAGTATGTTTTTCACATAGAAAGTAAAATGGAGGCATGCTTAAGTAGACAAAATTTGGCATGGGGTTCGTTATGATAGATCCTCTATTGTAGAATGGAATATAGGTGGTTATCAGAATATCAAATATTAAGAGTTATTAAAATTATGACTATGCATCATCATGCAAAATTAAAGGAAACAATGATATTGATATTGCAAATATCATAATTACAGGATTTGCAGGACAATTACAAGGATGGTGGGATAATTATGTTTTAACAAGTTTTTTCACATAGAAAGTAAAATGGAGGCATGCTTAAGTAAGAAATAAGTTTTAACAAGTTTTTTCAATTCCCTATTGTTTCTACAGCTAGATTAATGAAATTTTTACACAAGAAGTGAAAGGTTTCATGCTTAATTAAGAAATAAGTTTCGACAAGTTTTTTTCAATCCACTATTGTTTCTACAGCTAAATTAATGAAATTTTAACACAAGAAGTGAAAGGAGTCATGCTTAATTAAGAAATAAGTTTTGAAAAGTTTTTCCAATTCACTAATGTTTCTATGCCTAAATTAGTGTGTTTTTCACATAGGAAGTGCAAAAAGGACATGTTTAAATAAATGATAAGTTTTAGGAAGTTTTCTTCAATTCACTATTGTTTCTACAGCCAGATTAGTGTGTTTTTTACATAGGAAGTGAAACATGATTGTGCTTAAATATGAGATAAGTTTTAACAAGTTGTTCAATTCACTATTGTTTCTACGGCAAGATTAGTGCCTTTTTAATGTAAGAAGTGAAACAGGATCATGCTTAAATGTGAAATTAGTTTTGATCAGTTTTTTCAACTCATTATTGCTTCTCCTGCTAGATTAATGTGTTTCTCATACAAGATGTGAAAAGGGGGTACTTAAATAGGAGATAAGTTTTACAACTTTTTTCAATTCACTATTTTTCTATAGCTATATTAGTGCGTTTTACACACTGGAAGTACAACGAGGGCATGCTTGAATATGAGATGAGTATTAACAAGTTTTTTCAATTCACTATTGTTTCCTTGGATTGGTCTTGAGACAATTAAAGAAACTTTACGTAAAGATGAACATTATAGATAATAAAATAGAGAGTTTTTATTGCTTACATAAAATTTACAGCACTCTTTAAGCTTTAAACTTCAATCAAACTTAGAAAAGGATTAAGAGAGAAAACACTCAAACACTCACAGAATATTTTACGATGGAGAGAGAGAGAGACCACTCTTTGGAAACACTCCAAATTTTTCACACACAATTTTTTGATGATTTCAAATGAAGAGAGCTTTCTCTTATATAGAAAAGAGGTCCTCTCCCAGATTAGGACTACCAATGGAAAGATAAATTAATAGCTAATCTCAAACTAGTTGTCGGGTGCTCGTTGGGCCTCATCGTCAAATGCTAGCAATCAAAAAGACAGATTCTTCAATAATTTCCTTTTTTGAGCTATAAAAGATTGGACTGACTTAGGATAGCACAATCTTAATAAGATCATAACTTATTCAGGTATTGTAAATATACTACTAAATGTGCAAAAAAATTTGGTGGAGGCTGTCAATACTTGTCACTATTTGTATCTGATTTGACGGTGTCCATGTCCTCATCTTCATTATTAGTTTCTAGAAGCTGTTTAAGCTTTCCTTTATCCTTATCAGAGAGGGTCCTATTAACTAATGAGTCGATAATTTTTGAGACCTTTTAAGAGTCTGTCACAGAAATATATTCCTTTACTTGATATGAGTTATTTTTCTAGAAATAAATCATTTCCATTTTTTCTTTTAAGTTATGAGCATAACTAAAATTTTTCCAACATTTCCCAAAAAATATTTTTGATAAATAAGGAGCAATTAATTCAATTTCTTAGGAAGGTTTTTCTATTATGTAGTTCCACTTTAAAATCCATGGAATTTCATAAAAGGCAATAAACAAAAGCCATGATTCATATAGATCTAGAACTTTAGATTTATTTTCCTTCTAAAAGAATCCGTAACTTCTCTGCAGCTTGTCAAGTAGAAGTCCTAGTGATAACCCTATAAGACCAAACCAATCTTTTGGACCAATTGGAAAATGCTTGTTATGATAGTTTTTCTTTTAAATGTTACAAACCAAGTGTGTCTTCCTACTTTATTTTTATAATAAAAAAAATCTACCATGCTTCAATATAGTCGTAATATTTATAAGACTTAGGGTAACTATTGGATGTTGAGAAGTAGGTCCTTTGATAAGGACTCTTACCCTAGTCTTCATAAAGTCAAAACATTATGTATTCTGATAGCTGAATGAGCTATTTCTAAAGCACTTCTCATGGTGTGAGAAAAGGAGGCTGAATGAGTCTCTGGGAGGATTAATTCACACTAATCCCTACATTTAGGGTAGGTATTAGGAAGTAAATGAAATGGAAGATGTTCACCTGCAACTTCCTCTATTGGTCTAATAAGATTAAAGTCTTCAATTATCAAAATTCTCTTTCTACCAGTTGGTTGAAATCATCTTCTTGTTGATAAAATGATGGCTTGATTAGACTACTTTCGATGAAGAGGCCTTGCTGTGCTGGTTTCTTCTCCAAGCCCTACAAGTATCCATGAGTTAAAATGTCAAATTCATAGACCGCTAAAAAGGTCTTGCCATCAAGCAAATATTTGTTTTGAGGCGAAATTTTTAACATCTTTTTATAAAATGGTCTTATCAAGTCTACAATCTATTCTTAGAAAAAACTTCGTACTTAGGAGGCTGTCTTGGAATTTTGAGATGATCAGAACAATAGCTAAAATTTCTTTTTTAATTGTTGGGTATTTTTGTTGAGTGGGATTCCATAATCCCAAAATAACTCTAACAAAGATTTCTTTGTCATTTTTCTTTTGCTTAAGAATTCCTCTATATCCTATCTTTGAAGCGTTTGTTTCTACAATTTTAAATAACTGAGGATCAGGAATAGCTAGGCAAGGAATTTCCTTGACTCCAGCTTTTGTCTTCCTAACCACTTGAGTACATACTTTAGACCATTCAGGAGTATTCTTTTTTAACCTTTCAAATGAGGGCTTAGAATCTTTCAAAAGATCTTTATAGAAATCAACAATAAAATTGAGACTTCCTAAAAACTTTGTAATTGCTTTTTATCCTTGATTTCATTAGGAAATTTTTCAGCAAAAGTTATAGCCCTATCAAATTGGACTAATAAGCCCCTAACTTATATTGTGACCTAAGAATCTAACTTCAGTCTGAAATATTTTCATTTTTCTAGCAGATATTACTCGCCCCATTTTTTTATTACATCGAAAAAGATTCTTTAGTGTTTCAAATGTTTCTCTATATTCTCAGAGAATATTAGCACATCATCCATGTAAGTAATAATAAAATTTGTATAAGGATTAAATATTTCATTCATAATCTTTTGGAATTTCAATGGTGCATTTTTAAGGCCAAAGGGCATTACGTTCCACTCAAAGTGTCCAAACGAAACTGTGAAGGCTATTTTGCATTTATCTTTTCTAAATTTGGATTTGCCAATAATCACTTTTAAGGTTGAATTTCAAGAAAATTGAGGCTTTATGGAGCCTGTTTAGTAAGTCTTTTTTATTCAAAATAGGGTATCTAATCCATGTTAAGACCCTATTAGGGGGTTTATAATTAATTACTAATCTTGGAACTCCTTGTTCCAATTTTGTAGCATTATCGACATAAAATGCTGGGCAAGACCAAGGACATGAACTCTTCCTTGTAAGCCCTTTTGAGAGCACTTCTTCTATCTCTTTTTTGCAAATTTCCATGTCTTTTATTCATTTGGATTGGTCTTGCTTTTGTTAGAATCATAGATTCTTTAAGGTATGATTCATATGGTAATTCAACCAATGCTTCTTTCTATGCTAGAAAGTATTGGGAACTTCAACATAGACTTTGTTTTCTAATTTTTCTTTGAAGATTTTTATTTCCTCCTAACTTTAGGAGAATTTATTTTTTCTTTAACTATTTTGTAATCTATTTCTTGTTTAAGAGAAAATGAAAAACTCTCCTTCTCTTCTATTTTGACCTTGAGATTATTAATATCATGCTACTTTGGTTTAGCAGAAAAATTAAGCTTGACTTTAACATTATTGATTTCTGTGATTATTCCCTTATGAGAGACTTTGAATGGACAAAGAAGGCTTAAGAATAGTGTACCTAAAATCACTAATCTTGAAATATCTTTACTTAATTGTTATTTAAGGGTAATATTCGACCATTAACTTAGTCAATTCTAGGTGGCCGAATTTCTTTAGGGTTAGGATTAGTTCTAATTCAAATTACCATCATGCCCTTCATCACAATAATGGGCATGTTTTAGGATTCCTTTTTCCTTTAAGATTGTATGTTTTCCAGCCTATTTAAAGGCAATTATTATCAATAAAATGCAGTTCATCATTTATTCGATATGTTGAGATTATTCTATTGAGTTCTTCAAGGATAACCAAGAATTGATCAAAATTGAGTCTTGCTATGTTCTATTGACTTATCAAGCAGATTTCCACCACCATTTCTGGCGTCTATGACTATACCTAGGCTCTTGCATCATTGTAAGCAACAGCTCGTGGTTTCCACTATCCAAACTTGTTCTAGAAAAGGTCTTGGAGTCATATATTGCTATTGGGTCTTTTCACAAGTTGGCAAGGTTCATATCAATTGGTACTAGAGCCGCTCTAGCATCAAGTTTGTCTATCGCGTTTTATTTGTCTTAATTTAGGGCTGCATTAGGTTTCCATTTAGTTCAAGAATCATCATCTTGGCTGATTCCTTCTTCCCCATTCTTCTAGTTTAGGGTCTAGTTTCTGATCTTGTTGTTGCGAATCCAGTCTCTTTCAATTTTCTAGGGTTTGTTCATCAATCTTTATTCTAAAATTTATGCCCCATATCAAAACAAAAAAATAAAGAAAATCATACAACAAAAAAAATTGTACAAAAAAAATCAGAATAAAAAAATTAATTCTTCAAGTTTCTGTCCAATTGCTTGTTGAATTTGAATTGTGGGGGGTTCTAAATTAGTCAATTGAGGTTTAACATCATTATTTTGATTGAATTACTGATTGTGTTCAAGTTTTCATTTATAAGGTTTACTTGAAACCCTAGAATAAATTTTCAGCTTTCAAAACCCTAGAAACTCGTGTGTTAATTTGGTCTTTTGCTGAAATTTTGTTACTATTCCATTCATTAAATCAGTGAGTTATACAACCCTTATTCTAAGCCATTTATTTCAGTGTTGCTTCTCAAATTACTTGCTGCATTAGCCTTGTGTGTACTCTTGATTCCACTTACAGATTCCTTGTAAGTTTGATTGAATTGTTGCTATACTCGGTTGATTGAGTGGAATTGGCTATGAAGAAGGACAAAAGGAAATTTTGAGTGTGAAAATCACAGAGTTTCCAGTGAAAATAAGCAAGGATTGAGTGTAAACATGAGTGATCATCAATTAATTTTCAAGTGAAAACACGTGTGGGAGTGAGTGAGGTCCATGGCTCATGAACAAGGTGGGGAGGACGGTTCTAGGGCACTTACCATGAAGGAGATGAAATTATTCCTCAAAACCTTGGAAGATAAATTCAGCAAAATTGATTTGCAATTTGAGGAGATGAGAGAAAATAGAAGGGAACATAACAAGCAGCTTCATGAAAAATCAAGTAGACAGAAAGGGGAACGGCCTCACCAAGGATTTGAGGGGGTAAATTTGGAGGATTTATCTATGATTTTGGATGGATTTGAGGAGGAAAAGTATAGCCCAAGGAGAAATAGGCAGGGACAATGGTTTAGAGAAGCTAGGAACCAGGAAGGTTACAACATGAGCATCATCAAGATGAAAATTCAATCCTTCCAAGTTAAGAGTGATCCGGAGGCTTATTAAGAGTGGGAAAAGAAGATGGAATTTGTGTTTGATTGCCACAACTACTCCGAGTTAAAGAAGGTGAAGTTGGCAACAATTGAGTTCTCTGATTACGGGATCAATTGATGATTAGGAGAAGCAAAACAGTAAACATCCCATTTCTACATGCGCGGAGATGAAAATAGTGACACAAAAGCAATTTTTGCCTACTCATTATTACCGGGGGTTGTATTAAAAGCTGTAAGGATTGACACAAGGTAGTAGGAGTGTTGAGGACTACTACAAGGAAATGGAAATATCCATGGCTTGAGCGAATGTAGAGGAGGATCGAGACGCTACCATGGCCAGATTCTTAGCTAGATTGAACTATGAAATTGCCGACTCGGTTGACTTGCACCATTATGTAGCCATTGAGGATATGGTGCACATGGCCTTAAAGATTGACCAGCGGCTTAAGGGAGGGGTGCAGCACGTCAAAACCCTAACTCTACCACCACCCCATGGAGGCCAAATTTCACTAGGAAGGAGGAGCACAAATTTAGCCCAAAACCAAGGCTAAATCCAAGCCACAAGGTAAAACTAATCCGTTAGAAATCATGATATTCATTGTTTTAAGTGTAAGGGAAAAGGACACATAGCCAAACAATGCCCAAATAAAAAAGTAATGGTGATGAGGAACAACGGTGAAATTGAGACTGAAAGTGAGTCCGAGTCGGATTGTGACTCTATCCTTGAAATCGAGGATGCACCTGGGATGGAACTTGCTATCCAAGGAGAGATGTTGGTAGCAAGAAGGGCGTTGACATGCAGGCCAAGGAAGGAAGGATATAATGTGCAACGGGAGAATATTTTCCACACTAGATGTTTTGTGAACAACAAAGTATGCAGTATGATTATCAATGGTGGTAGCTACACGAATGTGGCAAGTACAACAATGGTTGAAAAACTAGGGCTTCCAACAACAAAACATCCTGATCCGTATAAGTTATAGAGGCTAAATGATAGTGGAGAGGTACAGATCACAAAGTAAGTGTTGGATTGTTTCAAACTTGGCAGGTACGAAGATGTAGTTTTGTGTGATGTTGTGCCTTTGCAAGCTGGCCACTTACTATTTGGAAGGCCTTGGCAGTTTGATCGAAAGGCCATGCATGATGGATACGCCAACCAATACACTCTTGAGCACAACAAGAAGCAATACACTCTAGCCCCTTTGACTCCAACTAAAGTATGTGAAGACCAAGTGAGACTATAAAGAGAAAGTGAGCAAAACAGATTTACTCAAAAAAATAAGAGAGGAAGTGTGAAGAGAGTATTTGGCCAGAGGGGAAAAAAAGAAGAGAAGGAGGAGAAAAAGGAAAGGCAAAGTGAGAAAATTGAGACCACCAAAATTAATACACAACCAGCCATCAAAATAAAAACAGAGAGAAAACCAAATTTTTATGCAAGAGTGAGTGATGTGAAGATTGCATTATTTATAAATCAGCCAATGATTGTATTTATGTACGAGGAGGCATTTTTAAACACTAACGAATTTGATTCCACTCTGCCTAGTTCTCTTTTACTCTCTTTTGTAGGAATATAAGGATGTCTTTCCTAAAGAAATACCAGTTAGTTTACCACCAATTAGAAGGATTGAACATCATATTGATATCGTACGTAGAGCATCTCTTCCAAACCAGCCATCATATAGGACAAATCCGAAGGAGACGAAAGAATTGCAACGTTATGTTGAGGAGCTTTTGGAGAAGGGATGCATAAGAGAAAGCATGAGCCTGTGTGTTATTCTAGTATTGTTAGTACTAAAGAAAGATGGGTCCTAGAGGATGTGCATAGACTGTCAAGCAAACAACAAATAACGGTTAAGTATCGCCATCCTATCCCTCATTTAGATGATACGTTAGATGAATTGCATGGATCTAACATCTTTTCTAAAATTGATCTAAATAGTGGTTATCATCATATTAGAATGAAAGAGGGAGATGAATGGAAAAGAGTGTTTAAAAAAACATGGTTGATATGAGTGGTTAGTTATGCCTTTTGGATTCACTAATGCACCTAGTACTTTCATGAGACTAATGAATCATGTTTTGCATGCCTTTATTGGAAAATTGGTTGTTGCCTACTTTGATGATATCTTGATTTATAGCAAAAACTTATCTGATCATCTTATGCATTTACAATCTATTTTGGATGCGCTTAGAAAGCAAATACTATTTGCTAACCTCAAGAAGTGTACCTTTTACATTGATAAGCTTGTGTTCTTAGGTTTTGTGGTGAGTGCTCAAGGTATATTCATGGACAAAGAAAAGATACGTGCTATCTAGGAGTTATCGAGCCCAACAGTAGGTACTGTTTGAAGTTTTCATGGACTTGTTAGATTCTATAGGAGGTTTGTCAAAGCCTTCAGCACCATAGCTGCTCCATTGACTGAAGTAATAAAAAAGAATGTTGGTTTCAAGTGGGGTGAAGAGTAGAGGCAATATTTCAGCTTCTGAAAGACAAATTAACTCATGCTCCTTTCTTAACTTTACCTAACTTCTCAAAAACATTTGAGATTGAGTGTGATGCTTCAGGAATAGGTATTGGAGCCATACTTACTTAACAGGGGCGTCCATTGGCTTATTTCAGTACGAAACTAAGTTGTGCAACCTTGAACTATCTGACTTACGAAAAAGAGCTGTACACTTTGGTTCGAGCATTGGAGATGTGGCAGCACTTTAAGGACTCATGATTCACACTGATCATGAGTCCTTAAAGCACTTAAAGGGCCAAGAAAAGGTGAACAAGAGACTCGCACAATGGATGGAATTCATTGAGACATTTTCTAATGTCATTCGGTATAAGCAAGGTAAGACCAACATCGTTGCAAATGTGCTTTCTCATAGGTATGCATTGATTCTTCTCTTGATGCCAACTTACTTGGTTTTCAACATATTAAGGAGTTATATGCTTTAGACCATGATTTTGGAGTGAGTTATGCAGCTTGTGAGAAAATAGCGCTTGGAAAGTTCTTTAGACATGAGGGTTACTTGTTCTGAGAGAATCAGTTGTGCAGTCCAAAATGTTCTATGAGGGATCTATTTGTGAGAGAGTCACATGGAGGAGAATTGATGAGACATTTTGGAGTAGCTAAAACCCTAGCTATTTTACAGGAACACTTTTTTTGGCCACACATGAAACGGGATGTTAAAGAGAGTTTGTGGTAGATGTGTGACATGTACGCAAGCTAAATCTCATGTACATAGCCAAGGATTGTACACGCCATTACCTATCCTCACAGCACCTTGGATTGATATTTCGATGGACTTTGTGTTAGGGCATCTAAGGTATAGTTGTGGATTAGACTCTATTTTTGTGGTTGTCGATCGTTTCTCTAAGATGGCACACTTTATCTCTTATCATAAGATTGATAATGCTTCATTAGTTGTTGATTTGTTCTTTAGAAAGATTGTTCGATTACATAGTATGCCTAGGGCTGTAGTTTCTGATAGAGATGCTAAGTTCTTGAATTATTTCTGGAAGACTTTGTGGTGTAAGTTAGGAACTAAACTATTGTTCTCTACTACTTGACATCCACAGACTGATGGTCAAATGGAAGTAGTGAATAGCACTTTATCTACATTGTTGAGGGCTATCATTAAGAAGAACCTTAAGACATGGGAGGAGTGTTTACCACATGTTGCGTTTGCTTAAAACTGATCTGTTCATTTTGCTATTAAATTTTCACCTTTTGAGATTGTTTATGGTTTTAATACTTTAACCCCTTTGGATTTATCACCGTTATCTGTGTCTAAGCGTGTGAATTTAGATTGACAAAGGAAAGCTAAATTTGTTACGTAGATTCATGAGAAACCAAGGCACAACATTGAGAGGTGAATGGAATAATATGCAGCTCAAGCTAACAAGAACAGGTGGCCATTAGTGTTTGAACCGGGAGATTGTGTCTGGTTGGTTGCACATGAGGCAAGAACAGTTTCCATCGCAAACGAAATCCAGATTGCTTCCTCGTGAAGATGGACCTTTTCAAATCCTTGAGTGGATCAATGACAATGCGTATAAGCTGGATTTGCAAGGCAAGTATGGTGTTAGTGCTACTTTTAATGTTTTTGATCTAAGTTCTTTTGATTAAGGTGTTGATTTGAGGGAAAATCCTTCTCAAAAGGAGAGGAGTGATGGAGATACAGCTGCACCATGGACACAAGATCTAGTTATAGTTCTAGTTGGTCCAGTTATGAGGACTCAAGCTAAAAGATTCAAAGAAGCACTTAACAGGCTGATTCAAGCTGGTCACAAAGAAGCTGCAAACACATTCACTATTGATGTTGAACCAAGAATGGTCCAAGTTATTCCAGTCACACAAGAAGTGGACCAACCATGAATATGGTGTGTTTCAACACAAAGAACAAGAATCTTGGAGTTTCTTGAAGCAAGAAGATCAATCTTGAAGAATCTTTAAAGAAAGTGATTCAAGCTGAAGAGTTGATTCCAAGTCCTTGAGAATTATCAAATTCGGGTTTTCTTGTCTTGTTAGGAACCTAAATAAATCTTATTTATTTTAATCCTTTGTAATGAGGTTTATAAGTTGGTTTGACTTAGTCTAAATTTAGCATAAATGACTTAGTAAAACTAGAGTTGAGGCCAAGCATGCTTAGGGTTTTCTTAGGATTTATTCTGGGAAAGTTAGTTAGTTAGTTAGTTGTTATTTAAGGTTAATATTTGACCATTGACTTAGTCAATGCTAGGTGGCCAAATTTCTTTAGGGTTAGAATTTGTTTTGATTTAAATTGCCATCATGCCCTTCATCACAATAATGGGCATGTTTTAGTATTCCTTTGTCCTTTAAGATTGTTTGGTTTTCAGCTATTTAAAGGCATTCATTATCAATAAAATGCAATTAATCATTTATTTGGTATATTGAGAGTATTCTCTTGAGTTCTTCAAGAGCAACCAAAAACTGATCAAGATTAAGTCTTGCTATGCTCTATTGACTTATTAAGCAAATTTCACCACGGTTTGTGGTGTTTACAATTTTACCTAGGTTCTTGCTTCATTGTAAGCAACGAGTCATGGTTTCCACCATCCAAACTTATTCTAAAAAATATCTTGGTGTTGTATGTTGCTATTGGGTCTTGTCTTGGCAAGCTTCATATCATGTTGGACTAGTTGGGACTTCATAAACTAGTTGAGCTACTCCTTTTGGTTTGTTTTGTACTCTTGCTACTTCAGATTTGGCCATCTCAGAAGGTGTTGTAATAATTGGTATTTAAGAGCTAGAATTTTGAGTTTCTATTGAAATTCTACTTGTTGAATGATATGAACCCCGTCAACTAACGCGACAAGACTCAACACCAAATCTGGAATTGAACCCCTAATCCCTTAAGACACACTTTTGTTGAGCCTTGACCCGTAATCTAAAGAGACACGAACCAAAAACCACAGATAGGAAGACGCCACACCTAGAATTTGCAAGAACACTTAAATTCGAGATGATAGCAAGAACACTTAAATTCTAGATGATAAGTTTGTTTGTTGAACGCCACAAGATTAATCTTGGTAAGTTCAAAGAGTCTTCTCAAGAAAATAAGAAGAACGCAAGAAAGTCTCACCCAAAGTTGTGAATAATGATCTGATTGATTAAAATTAGAATAATGAATTGTTTACAATTATATAGGAACGATTTTCAGCCCAAAAGAATCCCTAATTGAATGTTGACTTAGAAAATCCCTTAATTGGCGCTTTCCCATGTAAAATTAAGCCCTAAAATCTGACTTTGCTGGCTGTCATCTAATAGAAATAACATAAAAGGAAAGTAGCTAATTTTATCCCTTAAAATGCGCCTAACCTAATCTAGAAAAAAAAGGAAAATATCCAAGTTTGTTTTCTTGTCTAACAAAACCGAGTTTGGCAATTAAGAAATTACAAAAATTACATTAGGAAGATAATTTGATGAAGAGACTCGAACTTGACGACATGACACCCACGTGTCGATCCAAAATAGGAAGGTTTCCCGAAATTATAATTTTGCTCCACAATTTACTAGAATCATGCACCATCATCAATGTGAATCTTCTAAAACCTTAACCATAGTGACTAGGCTCTCTTGTGATTGATTTGGGCCCATACCGGGGCTCCATTTATGTGACATGTCACAAACTTCTTGAATGAGCCCGTTCAATGCTTCCTTGAATCGCTTGGCCTTAGATCTTGTGATTGGACCACTTGAATGACTTAAGGGATCACGAACATGGCTCCTAACTTGTACAGCTCCACTGCTTGCATCATTCTCCCCCTCTTAAAAGGATTTGTCCTCAAATTGTCATCTGCATCAAAAGGAAATAAGTCAGAAACATTAAAACTAGCACTAACTCCATACTCACCTCGTAAATCAAGTTTGTAGGCATTGTCATTAATGCGTTCCACCACTTGAAATGGGCCATCACCCCTCAGAAGGAGTTTTGAACGCCATTGTTCTGGGAAGCGTTCCTTTCTCATATGCAGCCACAACCAATCTCCTGGTTCAAACACCACCTGCTTGCGATCCTTATTGGCTTGCCTTGCATATTGCTCGGTATGCCTCTCTATGTTCTGTCTTGCCTTCTCATGAATTTGCCTAACAAAATCAGCTTTTGCCTTGCCATCTAAGTTAACTCGTTCGTTAAAAGGTAAAGGAGTTAAATCCAAAGGAGTCAACAGATTAAAACCATAAACAACTTCAAACAGTGAAAACTTAGTTGCAGAATGAACACATCTATTATAAGCAAACACAACATGCGGTAAACAATCTTCCCAAGTTTTCAAATTCTTTTGAATGACAGCACGTAATAAAGTAGACAAAGTCCTATTCACTACTTCACTTTGACCATTAGTTTGTGGGTGACAAGTAGTAGAAAATAATAGCTTAGTCCCTAACTTTGCCCACAAGGTCTTCCAAAAGTAACTCAAGAACTTTGCATCTCTATCAGAAACAATACTCATAGGCATACCATGTAACCTAACAATCTCCTTGAAGAACAAATCAGCTATATGTGATGCATCATCGGTTTTATGACACGCAATGAAGTGTGCCATCTTAGAAAACCTATCAACTACCACAAACACAGAATCTCTCCCCCTTTTAGTCCTAGGTAACCCCAACACAAAATCCATAGAGAGATGTCAACCCAAGGTTCTCTAGGAATAGTGATGCAAACCCACAAGGATCTAAGCCTTGAAAACCCACAAGCAATCTAATATTCAAACCCTAGAATACGCAATCTAGATTTGATGAATTGATCCACTTGAAACCCTTGAACAACAATGGAACAAGAACCCCAAAGTGTGTAGACGTCACAAGGAATGATCAGCCCCTTGATAAGTCAAGTTTTAGTTCTAATAGAAGAAGAGAGGAGAGTTCTCTCATGAACACGCAAGTGGTCCCATTTTATTCGAAAAACCTAATCTCCTTACAATGAGTGGTTCGGCCAACATATAAGGAAAAAGGCCCTAAAAAAAGACAAAATAAAAATAAAAATAAACCTTTTGACTTTAGCCGCCTTAATTAGCCTATTATTAAGGCCAATTGTTAATTTTGGTTGACATAATAATTTCCCTTAAAATAAACAAGAATCCCTCATATAAGGAAAAAGTAAACTCAAACCCCATACATTAAATCCAAAAATTACATCAGCCACACCATTTTTATGATTATTCAAAGTTGAGCTTGAATAGCACAAATGTGTTCATCCATAGCTTTCATGGTGTGCACGCCTATGCCCGAGTTATTTGTAGCTTGCTTAATCCAAGTTCGTTGAATAATAGTATTTAGGGCTTCTTTCATGCGTTTGGCACGAGCTCTTGTTATTGGTCCTGTTGGAATGTTCAACGGATCATTTGGAGTTGTTTGGTGAGCTTGAGCTGCATCATTCCCTCCTTCCTCAAAAGGATTCATCCTTGAATCTGACTCTGCATCAAAGAAAGAAAGATCAGCAACATTAAAAGTAGAACTCACATTATACTCACCAGGAAGATCAATCTTGTAAGCATTGTCGTTGATCCTTTCCAACACCTAAAATGGACCATCTCCTCTAGGACTTAATT
>CAMOHE010047915.1:1107-48670 GCA_946598075.1 Artocarpus hirsutus
ACCTAGTCGAAATCTGCAATCTTCGCACTGACTTTTACCTCTTTTTATTAGTTTTTATTATGATTTGATGCTAATAAAACCTCCGTGACAGTTTTTTATGGGATAAAGAATTTCTAAGCAATTTGTTTGGACTCTTTAATCCTAAATTTCGAGCACATATTATCCTTCAACTTTAAGCGTATTTGATTTAGAAATTAGGAAAATTTTTCAGTCATTGTTGTTCTATTGGTGCTTCCAACCTAAAAACGCAAAAAAAATAAAGAAAATAAGGAAATATTAAAAAAAGACTACCGTATGGTTCTTCTGTAACAGAGCCACGATCCTCCGGGTGTTTTGATATGCAGGCCTGTGAAAAATTTTTTTTGACAAATGATTTGTTTTTTAGACATTAAAAAATTAATTTTTTAGGCATTAAAATAGTTTCAGTTTTTTTTGTTTTCATCCTGGTTAGATTTCTCTCTTCGATATAGTCTTTTTTCTGAAAAAATTGAGATAGTTTAAGTGTTCAGAAAAAAAACCTATTTTAATGTAAAAAAAAAATATTAATTACTTAATTTCAAATTTTCTTTAACTTTTTTTTTAAAATTTTCCCTTATCGGTGTTTAAACCCCTTTTCTAAAGTGAAATTACATAAAAGGCCCTTGAGAAAAGTCTTTTTTTTTAACCCAATTACAGAAAAAAGATGTTGTGTCAAACAAGTGAGTATTAAACATGGAGAAAAATCTTCACATTTAAGACCCTTAAAAGCAATGACCTAATTGACTAAGATAGACCACACAACGATAATCCATTACCATACTCAACATACACTTTTCTCGACCGATAAACTAAATTCAGACCATAATTAGCTTTTTTATTTTCATTTGTGTTTTTAAAATTATACGGTAGAAATGTGGATAGAGTACTATAGAATAATTTTTTTATCACTAATTGAATTATTACAAGTCCATTTGGAAATTTATTTTGAAGCAAAAAATTTTGATTCACGCTAATTTTGCTACAATATTTTTTTCCTCAAAAAATTTGAAAAGAAAAAAGAGTGTATGCTGTCTCCTTTCTCTCAAAAGTTTTTTTCTAGTTGTTTGGGACAAGATCACGGGATTGCTAGAAGAAGAAGGGAAAGAGAGGAACTCTAGGAAATCCTTGGCATACGAGAAATAGACAGGAAAAAATTGAGAAATAAATCCTCATCATTTTTTTCTTGACAAATCATCTATAGCCAAAAACTTCCTCCGGGTCAAATCTTTCTTTCCATCTTCTCTTATTTCTCTTGTGGAGTGGAAAAGGTTTGATTGGTGGTTAGAACTTTGATTGTTGGTTAGAACTAATTATTTCTAACCAATAAACAATTAAATACTATAATCAATAAATAATAAAATATTTTTACATGTTTTAGTAAAAAGTAAAAAATTATTATAATATAAAATTTTTATATGTTATAATATTTTTAACCTAAATTAGGTTTAACCATTCCTTGGAAGTGAGAAACTGTCTGAGGGTCCATTTGGGGTGTAATGTATGCTTTTCACATGAAAAGTCATGCATTGGAAACTCAGAAAAAGGGCAAAAATAAACGAAAAAAAGGAAAAAGTAATGGGGTCATTGGAAATCGCGTTGATGTATCGATTTCAAGCCCAATTAAAAGTGAAGGACACGTAAGAGAATCTCTGAAAGTAAAGGGGGACCCACACTGCGCAAAAGGACGCAGTTACAGCGTACACGGAAACACTTGTATTATATGCTTATTCTAAAAATTTCTTACATATTATAATATTTTTATCCAATTATTTAATCAAAACTCCTAAACGGGAAGAAACATTTTGATCCATGGTGGTTTATAGGTATTGATCTAGATTCGAGTCGGGTCGAGTCTAGATGAGAGAAACGGTAATGATCAAGAGAAAATTT
The DNA here is from genome assembly GCA_946598075.1 of Artocarpus hirsutus. NCBI lineage: Eukaryota > Viridiplantae > Streptophyta > Magnoliopsida > Rosales > Moraceae > Artocarpus > Artocarpus hirsutus. The sequence continues at coordinate 3,016 of CAMOHE010047915.1, forward strand.
ATTAATAAAATTTAATATTTAAATATATGATAAAATTTTTAAGAGAGAAGAAAAGAAAAAAAAAAAAAAAAAAGAAGAAGAAGACGTACTTTCACCAATGGTATTTAAAGATATGTAAAAGTCTCATTTCGGTCTTAAGATATTCGCATTCTGAGGTCAAGCAATCCTCACATTTATAGACGTACACATTTTGACCCCTTTGTAGATAACCCGTTTATTTTCAGGCAGCATGTAGCACAAGCATGACACATGGAGGTAAGATAGTATTATTATAAAAAAAAAGAAAAAAAAGAAAAAAAAGAGGGAGAGCAGATCTAAAAATATTGTTTTTAAAAAAGATGCAAGAAAAAAATACAAGAAGACCGGATGACTTTATAATCTGAATTTTCGATTCAACTTTTTCACTTATTTCTTCTTTGATAATTTATTTGGAAGGAAAAAGTAACGAAAACGGCAGAAATAAAACCCAATAGCTTAGAAAAAAAAGAAAAGAAAATCATTAAGACGCCTCACATGTCAAACACGTACATGGCTGTTGACCTACTTCATAAAAATGGAGGACATGGGGTTAGGCCCCCTCTCTTTTTCTTTCTTAAAGTTGTGGAGCCATAGTTACATGCCTCTTCTGGCAATCTGCTGCCTTGGGACTCTTCAATTGTCACTCCTTTTGACCCCATCTTTTCATTGAACGCAACCCCATTTATACGTGACCGCCCTTCTCTTTTCCAAGATATTACTCTTTTATATTATATATATATAAGAGGAGGAAAATGTAACTATTTTTTGTAGGAATAAGTGTTATTCGAATCTCATGTTGGAGTGAAAAAACTTACAATTAACTAAGCTACTCTCACTTGTTGATGTTACTTTTTTTTTTTCTTTTTCACTTGTAAACTAGAAAATGAATTTGCTATAATTGGTGCTGGCAATACGCACCAAGCTTTGGGACAGATATAATTTTAGATTAATATCAAAATAAAAAATAAAAGATATATTGTTAGACCATTATTTATAAATAAAAACACAACAACATTTAAATTGGCACATAAAATTCACATAAGAGTTTATATTTCAAGCATCTTCCCTTTAAATTTTTTTTTCCAAGTGACAACCTATATAAATCAACCAAATCGATTTTAACTTATCCAAATCAATTAGGTTTTTTTTTTAATAGCTTTGGATTGGTGGTTTAAAAGTTCTAATTTTTAATAAGGGTAATTGTAGTAAATAGTACTTTATATAAAATTATTTGTAGTAAATAATAAGTTTTGAAAATATTTATAGTAAATAACAAATTTATGGCATAAATACTTTTTTTTTTTGAATTTCAGGTTGGGGATTTAAACTCTTTAGGTGAAGTCGGATATGGTTTTATCATTAAGCTATGTTAACAAACAACCTTAGTTATAGTGAAAATATTCTTGTTTATACATTGAATAGATTTAAGGTGCGAATAATTTATTTACCCTTTTATTTACATATAAATAATTCTTCATTTACAAAGTAAATAAATAATTTTATTGAAAATATACTATTTACTACACATTATTTTAAATCAACCTATTTACTTCAGAAAGTTTAAAAAATATGTTATTTCTCACTTTCTCTGTTTAATAGTTTAGTTTGCCACTTTAGGCGTTTTAAAATCATAATAACCAGCTAAATTGACTAAAGTTCTTTTATAGCATATCTTTATATATTTTCATGTTTATCATATTTCTTTTTATTTTAATAGATTGTATCTTTCTATTCCTTAATGTCATTTTTTTATTTAGTAAAAGTTAAAAGTTTAAATACAGCCTGTTTAGGATTTCAACTAACAAACAGTATAAAGCTCTTAACAATTACAATAAAATAAACAAAAATTACTATAATATAAAGCTCTCACATGCTATAATTTTTAAACCAATATTTTTAGTTTCAACAACTTTCTCAAACATTCTATCAGTTTCTCTAAAAAAACTTTAACCCACCAAAGATGACAAGAATGGACCCAACAGCTAGGTTCGTTTGCTGCTTTTCTGCCATTCGTATTAAAATAGTGTTAGTTGCACCCTCTTTTTTACCTTTTTTTTACACTTTCTCATTTCATTCTTTAAAATGTAAACTCTAATATCTTATGTTCTGTTTAAATAATAATTTATAATCCTAATAAATTTCCCGTGTCAACAATGATTGAAAAATATAAAAAAAAATAAAAAAGAAAATGCTGGTGGCCTTCGCATTAAAGGTGGCCTTTCACTCAACGCTTGACAGAACCCTACTCCAAAACAGAACACGCCAGACTTGTCCGTTAACTATTGACGTTTGTAGTACGTTTCTAGTACTCTGGAATCCGGATCAAGACGCTCGAAACTTCCCTTAACCATAGTGCTGATGTGAGTCTTTGACAACGTGATTGGTCCTGCTCTTGACAGCTCAAAATCAGAAACCTTGGCGGCATTTTCCCATCCAACATTATGTTGTTTGTCTTCACATCACGGGGAATGATGGTATGTTTCACGCGTGTGTGGAGATAAGCCGTTGTTTCCATTGGAGAGAGGTGGGTTGTCGGCATTTAACTGGTCCAAATCAAATTGGTCTTTATTTTTAGTAGCTTCGGTTTGATGAGTTTTAAAGTCTTGGTTTTTAATAATTCAGTTTGCCAGTTTAGGCATTTTAAATTACAATAACCGACTAAATTGACCAAAGTTCCTTGATGTAATTTTTTTGATTTAGTAAACGTTAAATATTCAATTAGTTCCTCTTGAAAAATTTTAACAGACCAAAAATAAATTATTATTTTTTCCCATAAGCCGACCACAAACCCATCTATAGATAAAAACTAAATTTTAAAAACATTATTTTGACACTACATTAAAGATTTTTTAAAAATTGCCGAATCATATGAATGCAAAAAAAAAAAAAAAAAAAAAGATCACATATAGACCATAAGAAATGACATACAATTTTTATTTCATGTAGGGTGAAAATGCGGATTCGAGTTGGGGCGTGTCGCGATGATAAAGATTGTTATTAAATTGACCATTGCAAGCGGCATTACGGATTGACATATCTGTTGCGTATCAAACGATATGCTATTTCCTAAGCAAGACTTCACATCTTCTAAACTACTTGTCGTTTTGTTGTGTTTAACAAGCCGAACGACATTACAGAAAAATGAATATTTATTTATTATATTTTATCGAAATGAAATTATTCAAAGAAACCCTGCTTCAATTTCGCAAAGAGATTTGCTGAACACCTTAGTCATTTAGCAGGCTAACAAGGTACTTGAAAAATCAAGTTAACTTCACAAGGCAAAAAGCAAAAAGCAAAAAGCAAAAAAGCAAATTAATAAATCCCAATAGTTTTTGTCTCCATATAAACAATTATGTAATATGCATATAAAAAGGGTAAGTGAAGGAACCCGAAGTATTCAAAAAACTCAGAAAAGAATTGTTTCAAATCTAAATTCAAAGTAGACTTACCAAAACCTTGCACAAAGCGAGCTTGTCTAGATTGAAGCAAGAAATTAGAGGAAAAAAAAGAAGAAAATGACAAGAAATTAAGAAAAGTAGTTTTTCCTGGCAATAATAATAGAGAAAAAGTATAAGGGAGGAACCGAAGGAAACTATAGGAATGGGCGGAATCGGCAAGAAAAAAAAAAACGTTTCAAGAAAAGTGTGTTTTATCTTGCCGATCCTCCCATATCCCACAACTTCCTCAAGCTCCATCTCCCTTAACCCTCTTCTCTTTTCCTCTCCCGTTCTAGCCTCCTAGGGTTTGTTTCTGACCGGTATTTATATATGACAATTTTTGGGATTAGACCGAAATTTTGTCCTTTTTTCACTTTGAGCCCGTAATTTCCCTTTCAAAAGGGAAAATTTTGGGCTTCCTTCCATTGCAGAGCTCAGAAATAAATGGGCTCAAGTATGCTATACTGGTTTTAGGCTCAGAAGATCGATAAAGAGGCCCAGTAGTTGTTGTGGCTTAGTTAATGGATCAGGTACAAAATCAGATAAAATCATCTTGGATTAACGAGACAATTAGCCCAATTATATTTATTGAATTGAAATATGACTCTAATTTGTAACAATTCTATAAATGTCTCATAATGATATCATTAAAATTGTTTATATGTAATTATATAGTACAATATGTAATATCATTAAGATAATTACTATATCATTAAAGACATTTTTAAGATATTTTAAATATTGTGTTAGATTTTAATTTCATAACAATAATTTAGACACGTATTGTAATTTTTTCAATCAATCATCTTTTTCATACCACATCACCCACCAACAGAGGCCTTGTGAGTATATTTCTAAGGGTAACAGCAAATTGTATCTCTTAATTAAAACGATTAGAAAAGGAAAAGAAAAAAAAAAACTGAAAGAATTACATCAATAACCAATTGGTATAGCCGTATAGAGAAAAGGTCATAAGTTCACATCTTCAAGGAATGCCCATTATATCTTAAGCCTCACTTCCCAGGGCTCCAAAGCCTTGCTCTCATACAATTAAGTTTCCCTCAAAAAATCTTTAACTCACATGATAATAATTATTCTCAAGTAACTTATATATATGTCCAGCTATATACTTTCATCACTCAAACGAGTATTATAAACATGTTGGAATCCTACTTAACCAAAAGTCCTTGTGTTCACAGTCATAGAATCATCCTTTATTTATCTTCGTAAAGGTGATGTCCAATGTGTCATTTTTTTTTTACCTGTTCAGCTTGACCGCCCTAGGCTTGAGCAAGCCACTGGACGGTTCCTGGTCGGCAAGGGTATGAAGAAAGTGGCAGCGGTGACCGTAGGGACAAGCGATGCCGGCAAGGACCATTCGACAGACCTCAGTCTTGTAGCGTGGGTGGCGGATGACTGGACGGAGCTCCTCGACACCGTGAGCGAATTGGCAGTGCTCTCCATATGGACAATTGCCCAACTCCTGCCATTTGTTGCACAGCTCTGTCTTGAACGAGCCTTGTCTGTTCACCTCTATTTCAACTGGCTTATGATCATTGTTCTTTCCTCCCCTCACGTCCAACTTTTGCTGTGTTATTACAGAGTGATCGATCGTTGATCGCAAGGACTTGTATTTTTGTCAATTCAATTATGGATTAAATTAACAATTTTAACAAACAGTTTAGGATCAGGATACAATGATGCTGACTAAAATATGCTTTAAGAAACTTGGGGATCCCAAAATTCAAATTTTGACATCCAATAAGGCGTTGAAGGAAATGATTTTTTTGAACATTAAACAATAAAGTCTTGGATGTTGTCAATCTAAATTGATCCCAGATAAAAGCTTATATAATAAACTATTTATTTTTTCCTAAGAAAAGTAATATTGCCTTTTAGTTTAGCACGTAGGGATTAATAAATTAATGAAATCAGCAAAAAAATTTATTCTATTCTAATTCTTTTCAAAACCACTCTGAACAGTAACAATCGAAAATTAACAAACATATATAATTTCTGACAATTAAATATTAGGAAAAAAAATGCATTAAATTTCAGTATTTCCATATTATTGGAAACCTCCGGTTAACGTTAATAAACATCATTTGTCAATGAACACCAAAAATAAAAAATAAAAAATAAAAAGTGAAACAAATTTCGAAATTACCTTAAGGTTCTGCAGAGCGGGGATTCGTGACTGCGTCGAACGACGAGTCCGTCCACCGTTATCGACGATGGCCTGAGGTCTTTTCAAATACTCCTCGGACTTCACGGAGATGCTCTTCGGCAGCGAGAATCTCTCGACCTCAACGTTCTCGGTTCCTCCGCCGATTCCGATCAAGCTTGGTCGCCTCTCGTTCTTCTCAGTGCCCTTTTCTCCGCGAAACATCGTCCAAGAACCGAGTCGATTCTGTACGGAGGCTTGGATCAGAAGACGGAGCTTCTTGTTCAGCTCGACGTTGACGGAGCGGAGAGTCGTGTTCTCGCGACGGAGAGAGGTGGCTTCGTCGGCGGCTCGGCGGAGGCGGTGGAGGCAGAGGCTGTGGCGGTTCACCAGCTCCTGACGGTCCTGAACCAGAACAGAGTTGTAGACGCCGTTGCCATTAATGGCGGAGATCGAAGAATTATCAGAATCGAACACCGTGAAGGACGACATTGAAGTTTCGCGTCCGAAGATCGATTGGAACTTCGACGACGACGACGATAACGAAACGTTCCTTTGCATTTCTTCTCGAAACTTCTAGAACGCGATTCAGAGAAACGAAAATTCAAGCACAAGATCAAGAAATCAAATATTGCAAGATTAATAAATATTCAAGATCAAGAAACGGCGACATTGTTTAATAACAAATTGAAAAGATAATGGACGAAAAGAAAAAAAAAAAAAGAAATGATAGAAGGAGATTTCTGATATATATATATATATATATATATAGACACACACACACACACGAATTGGGAGAAATTATTACCTTTGAGAAGCAGAAATGGGAGAAACCTGTTCTTACTTGAGGGAGAAGGTAAAGAGTGACAAGGGGTTTTATAGAATCTATAAATATGTTGCTTAGCTCAGAGAGGTGCTGTGGAGTGAGTAGACAGAGAGAGAAGAGAGAAACGAATTCGAACCGTTAATCGCGACACCTCTCTCTCTCTAGTCTCTAAGGCGATGAAGTTACTGAAATTGTCCCTATTGTTTTTATCAACTTCTTGGTATTAGCAACTGTATTTGTATTCCGCACATTTGCCTTGTGAGATTTTCATCCTTTGCCTAAGTTATAGAGTGTTTCGCAGTTATAGTCTCGACTATTATTTCAGTTATAAACAGTTTAAAATTTTAATATATTACAATAATAATAAAAAAATCACATATTATAATAAAAATAGTTATAACGAACAATTCTAACCATCTTATCAAACATCCTCTTACTTTTAAAACTTTTAATTGTGAAAATTATTTCTGAATTTAGCAAAGTATTAGAAGTTAGAACGTGGAAAGTACTTCAATATCCTCAAAAAAAAGAAAGTACCTTCAAATAAATAATAATGGTTAGAATTTGGATGGGAGTGCTCTCGTATACATTGCATAAGCTTGTTTGAACAAGAAGAAAAAAAAAAAAGAAACTTAATTATTAGATTGTGATTGGAACACGTCATGCCAAGTATATAAGGGCAGTTGTTTAAATTTTAATATTATTTGTTGATTTGGGCCACTCTATAATATTTAAATAAATTCTTGTATAATTTATATCAATTAAAATTTTAAGGGGGCAACTTAACAATTCGGTCAAAGTTTAGCTGTAAATGTGCTAATCTCTATTGCAGTGACGTCAAGACCGGAGCTACACACCGAGAAAGTGGGTGGCCGCCTAGTGAACATTTTCTTTCTTTCAATATCATGTATAAAATTTTATATAAATTCTATCTTTCTTAAAATTATACTCCGTCATTTAAAATTATATTTCGTGCTTTTTAAAATTTTATATCTTTTCATTTAATTTTTCTTGACAATATTGGTATACGATTTGTTCTTCCAAACTAACTATTTTGGCTCTTCCACTTAATAGCATTCGAACCTAGTCGTATGTGCGATCAACAACTAGAATATATGTTGATTGTACACGAATAACTTATTTATTAGGTCAATTTTAATCTATCGGATTGAGTAAATTCCTCTTAATGTCGAAACATGGAAGTATTTAGAGATCAAGTTGGAACTTAAACACTGTAGTATATGATAGAGCTTTACGGTATAACAATTGAAACTTAGTTTCCAAACATTAAAACTATAAAAAAATTGGGATATAAATTAAACAATTCTGGGTCCTTGTCTAATTTTTGGTGTGTTATGTCTATGATAAAAAGTAAGTATTATGTTTCCCTTAAAAAAAAGGTCTGTATTGCGTAATGTCGTATGCTTTTTATCAAGTAAAATTTAGAAATATTAGTACATTATTGTAGTGTATTTTTTTTCTCTCGAAATAAAGAAGTGTATGCCGCCTATCTTTTTATTGTTGTAAATAAATATCTCCACCTCTCTTAAATTGATTAACCTTTTCGATTAATAGTATTATATTTTCATTATAATAAAAATAAGGATACCTTTTTGCATAGATTTTTCAACTTCATCGGAACCATTTAAGCACGTGAAAGCTGTTATGTGAATAATAATAATAATAATAATAATAATAATAATAATAATAATAAATAAATGATCTAAAAATCACCACCAACTAATCTAAGCTCACGCATTCTTCCTAGAAAGACTTTATGCGTTGATCACAAGATTAATTAGCATTATTAAACACTGTTAGAAAAAATTGAATTACAATACAATTCGTAATTTCTGATTTTGTAATGAAGTCAAATTTTCAAGCATGCCACATACTCGTTAAATCGATTTGTACAATTAAAAAAAAATTATTGTCAAGCTACTAGATTAAAAAAAAAAAAAAAACTCAAATTTTTAATGGTTTCGATCGATTTAATCATCATTCAAAAAATTAACTCCACTCAATCATAAAACTTGTCTGTTCTTTTATAAACATTTTTTCATGGAGAGTTATAGTCCAGCAAAACTGCCAAAATACGACAAAGTCTTATAAGATTTTTTATTTTTTATTTTTATTTTTTACGTTTAAATATATGATCAGGTGCTATACTGATACTTGGCTTCATATAACATCGTATTGTCAAATGATATTTTTGGCCTTGCTCGCACAAATTATCGACCTTTGTCACGTAAGATTGGTGTTTAAGTGTTAACCACCAATTTTTAGAGATGCTCCCACTTGACCACGTGTCAAGTCATAATTTACCGGCAACAAACTCCAAATCTTCACTTGTAAGTTGCACCGTTTTGAAAGCTCAATCCCATTCAGCTCACAATTAATGTGTGTTACAATGATATGTGTACCCTTTTTTCTTCTATTGATATATAATATTTGTACATGGACACATATAAATGTGTAAGTTACCTTTATGTTGCAAGTCACATAGTTTTTCCTACATGATAGCGAACTATTTAAAGAAGGTCAGAAATTTGGTTCCTTCTTTGCTTTTTGCTACCGATTTTTTCTTTATTTTTTAATATAATTACTATTTAAAATTTAACTTTTGTGTTCTCTAATTCCTTTTTTCTTTTATTCCTCTCCAATAATATCATATTATGTCAAATAAAATATTATGTTAATTAAAGCATTATATCACATCGATTAAAATGTCATATCTTTTGAAATGTTTTAATCGGTATGACATGATATTATTAAAATATATGAAAGAAGATATAAATAAGGAGACGGAATTTTCACAACGAGTTAAGATTTGCCATCCCATTTTACTGTCTTATTGATTATCACTTCAATTAAATTTTGACACCGTATTGAATTTATGGTATGGTTTTTGATTTCTATTTATGTGATCAAACGATTAAGAATTCAGGAAATATGATAAATAAGTAATAAAAAACAGTTAATAAAACAAAAGAGATAGAGACAACATATTTGGATTCTCCGAGGATCCCCGACTTCATGCATGCTTTTCAGCAACAATTGTACAGTTGGTACATATGTGGTACGTTCTAGTTTACTCTCCTACAATAGCTCTACATTATTTTATCCACAAAAAAATAAAAAATAATAAAAAAAAAGACAAAAAAAAAATTACAAGAAAACGATGGAGAAGGCCAGGAATAAGACTTTGAAAGGCCCCGTTGCAGTTAGAGAGGCATTCAATTACGTTGTTGCTTGTTTTCCAAGCTTATGAGAAGATGGCGTGGTTTTGTAATTTGAATTTGGTCATCCAAGTGGATTAGGACATTACCATTAAGCCATCATGCTCCCCTTTTTTTTTTTTAATTCTCCTTCTTCTTCCTTTTTTTTTTTTTATTGTTTTGTTTTTCTTGAAAGAATTAGAGTTTGCTTCTCTACGACAACTATAACTACCCAAGTGATTTGTTCAATAGCTCCCCCATCAACATCTAATATCTGATGTTTGGTGAAATAAGCATGTTTTGTAACCCCACAATCCCACACTTTTATCCCAACTTCAGACACTTTTTTTTCCTTCCTCTCATTTCCATGGTTGTTAAGTTCAGCAACACATGATTTTCAACACAAGCCTCGTTGAACAAATGTGTTAGTTTTAAGTTTCTCTTTCTTTGTCATTACAGTTTTGGCTTATTCCACGTAGATTTTGCCTGCAACATGTTTTTTCAATTAATCATGCTTTTCTAGGACTAATTTTGATAGTTTAACATCATAGTCTTGTCTCCCTTAAAAATTCAGCATATCAATCTATTTAGTTGACACTCTAAGCTGGTAGTGTAGCTTAAAAAAAACAAAAACCAAGTAATATTTTGCAAACTTAGAATGTAGGAAATAGGTTTACTGAAGAATTTTACAATGCAACGGGGATTTTGCGATTGTTGAATTTGCAAGACTTAAATAGGATCATATTATAATCCAACGACATGAATATCAATGTCAAGCTATTGGATCTAAAGTTTTAGTTTAACTACATTTCTTAAACGCCTTAAGTACAAAATGTAACAATTTTTCGTACGTAATGTGTTTGGAAATTGTAGTTAAAGCTAAAGCTTTTGAATTAAAAACTATATTATGTGAGAGCCTTATACTATAGCTTATTTTCTTAATTACTATAGCATATAAAAACTATACACTGTATCAATAAAAAATTTAGTTAGAAGTGAATTTGTCAAACAAATAACACCAAACCCAAATACTCTGCCTGAGCAAAAAACATACCACGCATTGAAAGGACAGCAGAAGAAAGAATCGGTCAAATTATGTGAGTAGGTATAAACATAAGACTACCAATGACATTGATTGATCTTTTTACTCTGGATTGACATTGGCAAATCTACAAAAGCACAAAAAACGTAATAAAATTCTAGTAGCTTCCTGCCACATTAACACTGTCAGAGTCATATTCTGCACTCTTCACAAAACGACCTTTCACCCGCTTCCTCACGTCAGCTTTTGCTTTCCGAGATGGGTACCGAATTTTTTTCTCATGCCTGTAAAATAAAAATCAAATTTAATTCATTATTGTTAATACAGAACAATGAAATTATTATTGTAGCTTAAGCTTTGAACCATTAGATTTTTATATAAGATTTACTTCATGTCTTTGCACCTTGTCTTTGTTAATTTTGGAAGGACCATGCTTCCTGTAACATATTGATGTAACATTGATGTTGTAAGGGTGTTTTATTGAGAAATTTAATTATCATAGATTATTGTTACACTTATGGAAGAAGCATACTTTCCGCAACATATCTATATAACACTGATATTGTAAGGCTGTTTTATTGAGAAATTTAACTATCACATGTTATTATTACACATTTATATTTTTTGCTTTTATATGTTACATTTAAAGTAACCATAACAAAATAAACAAAGAAAGGAAAAAAAAAAAAAAGGCACCAAAACTAAGGGGTAATAATGATAACCATAATGGAGTTCAACCTCCAAAAAATTAATTATGACGTCCAAAATTATAAACAGGATATCCCAAGTAGTCCACCTGAGAAGGCTAGCTTGTTTCTGATATACTCGCCACATCTCTTGAGCATGATTTGTTGCTGAATATGATATGATTTTATTAGTTTTTCAAGTTAATTGAAATCTCTAGATTTCATGATTTGAAATTTTTAATTCTCAGTGCGGAAATTGACAATTTAAATCAAATTTACTAATGTCTAGTCTCTTTGACAAGGTGTTGTCTTAACTATTATCTCAATTAAGAACAGTATAAAGCTCTCACGTGCTCTAGTAAAAAAAAATAAAAATAAATAAAATACTCTAGTATAAAGCTCTCACATGCTACAGTAAAAGCACTTCTAATCAATAGTTTCAACCACCATGTCCAACACTATAGAAGTAAATTGCATTTCATGGCATTTCAACCAGACCTAACAGCTTGAGTCTTGAATGTTGGGTTACTATTTTAGTTTCAGGGGACACGTGACGATTGTTGAAGAAAACTAAACTTAAAATAGACAATTATAAGTTCAAGCCTTGAATTACACTCCATTGTTTCGGTGGATCACATCCACAATAGAATCATTAAAAAGGTTTTTTGGCTAACAATCATAAGAAGTAGTTAAAGGCTATGAATTATTTGATTATATTACAAGGCAATCAACAAAGCACGAAGCAAGTAGTTAATTAAAAGATTTGGAGCTTATAATCTCATTTAGGGAACAGCATAATCAATCCTACTTTGTTCTACTATATTGCATGATAATCTATCGTACCAGACTCATCATAATAACATAATTGCTATAATCAAACGAATCGTTAAAACCCCAACCCCTTTTTTTTTTTCTTTCTTTCTTTCTTTCTTTCTTTCTTTCTTTTTTAACTTTTAACTTTCTCCCCAAAAAAAACCATATATTCCCGAATTTGATTCATTTTAATATTTTGAATTCATTTTTTTGGAAGATATCCCTTCTTATGTTTCTTTTTTTTTTTTTTCTTTTACAATAATAGGTGTCCCACGACACTTTTACTTTTCTTTCCTTTACCTTTTCTTTATTTTCATTCTCTACAAGTTTATGTTATTCATTTTAGTCCCTTTTTTTGCAACTTTTTCCTTAAAATTTTATACCACTCTTAAATATGTTTTATAAAAGGGTGCATATATTGACACCTCATATTCTATGTTTCACACACCTTTGCCAACTTTCGTCTTACTTGTTACACCCCTCTTAAAATACTAAATAGTCCCTACACTTAATTATAATATTGTTTTTTCCTTTTTATACCCACAAATTAATTGCCAAACTTACAATTTTTTATCCCAAAAGTTATTCTTTTTATCTGAAAAATAGAAAAAAAATTCACACTTATGATAATTTGTTATAAACATAATATACACATGATTCTTAAAATGTGTACACAAATCAAATGATTCAAAGGTTTGTATACAAATTAAACAATTTGTGCTTCTTTCAGGGAAACAAGGAAATGAATATATACTTTTTATTTTTACTAAATTATAATTTTCTTTATATCATTTTTCTTTTCTTTTTTTTTTAGCCAAATATCGTTTTTCTTTTTACTAAATCAAATTATAGATTCCTTCATTAGAAACTATAATGATAGTATTTATATATCAAATAATTCGTACGGTTCATTAATGATAACAATTTATCTAATTTGTATACATGAAACAAGAAAAATTAAATAAAAAAAGAATTTTGAAGAAAAAATACATACTTTTTTTAGGAAGGTTCTTTGATGGTGGAACCATTTTTATTCTTATGAAAAATAAGGCACAATAATTTTTTAAAATGTTATTAATATTTTTGTAAGGTGAGGTGTGTAATGAATATTTTTTTGTCCTTAAAAGTAATTTTATTAATGGGTAATTTAGTAATAAAAAAATTTATTTAAAAAAGTGTAGGAAAAGTAGACTAAGAGGTGTCAAGAGACGCACCTTTATGAAAATGGTTTTTGCCCTATTTTGTCCTTATAAAAACAAATTTGTGAAATTCAGTCCCATAATCAATATTTGAAAAACTTAATTTCTTTTAAGGATTATTAACACCAATAGTCCCTAAACTTTAAGATCTCTCCCACTTTGCCTCATGAACTTTAGAAATCATTACTTTACTCTTGGAACTTTCAAAACTCTTCACTTTATCTCATGAACTTTAAAAATCACTATTTTATCACCTGAACTTTCAAAGCTCCTTACTTTGCCCCTTAAACCTCCGATTTTTTGTTTAAATAGATGGAATTAAGCCTACCTTCGCACATGGGCCATCTATAAGGGCAAAAATAAAATTTTATCACTCTTATATGCAAATCATATAGGCTTAATTTGTTGGAATTAATTCCAATAATATATGAGCTAATATATTAAATAAATGTGTATTAAGGCTATCAGATAAGGTTGGTCTAATTAAAGTGATCTAATAAAGTATAAAGTTTTAGGTCTTAAAGCATCTCATAAAGTGTGGGCACAAAATTATGTGTAGAGACCTAAAATCTAATTTTTAATTTTATAATGGGCCAAAATAGAAATAAGACAAAATTAAACTATTATAAAAGGTTATGGTCCCTAAGTCATACGGTACGTATCTTTTCTAGCATCCCATCACTAGAAAAGTGAGAAAACTCCCTATCAGAAAAACTGTATTAACTTAAAAGATCAAGAATCAAAATTCAACCGTTTAAATAAATTCAAATATACTTCCGTTAAATTTCTCGATGAATTAACATGAGTTTTAGAATTTGATGATGGTTTTCATCTGTAAAGTTTTCTCACTAACATAATTATGTCTATTTGAATGAACAATAAGAGGTTTAAGGTTTAAGGATAAAGAAAGGAACTTTAAAAATTTATGGAGACAAAGTGATGATTTTTAAAATTTAAAGGACAAAATGAGAAGTTGTAAAAATTCAAGGGACAAAGTGATGATTTTTAAAGTGTAGGGAGGTAAAATAAAAAGAACCCCAATGTTTAAAAACCATTGATGTTAAGAACCCTTTTTCAAATACCTTCATATATCATAATATATAACAAATTGAATAGCACATGCTTCCTTACTTTGTGTGATTCAGAAAAATAATATAGTACAATATGACACAAGTATATAACATTAATTTATTTGTGAACTTATACAAATTGACTATCCTAGCAAATTTTGTAGCCAAAAAAAAAAAAAAAACTTATATACCAAAATCCAACCGTATGCAAAAACAAAAATGTACTGTTGCAAGCATAGTCTAAGCCACAAACCTATTATAAATGCTTACGTCTAGAGTTCGAATTTCCGCAAAAAAAAAAAAAAAAAAAAAATGAAATGAAAAGGTTTCAAAAACATTCACTAACTGTGTTTTATACTCTAATACTACTACAAGATATAAGAAAGAAGGCTTAATTTGAAGAAAGAAAACGAGTACTTACAGTCTAGACTTCTTCTTCTCCTTGTACCTCAACTTGGCACTTTCTCTGGCTTCCGAATCCAAATGCGAGCCCTCCAAATCAGGCGAACCCGTCCAAGCTTCTCCTCCTGCAATGTAAGGCGACATTCGGCTGTCTAGAGAATCGGTGCCCCCGCCTCCACTATCGGCGCTGAACCTCGAAACCGACAGCGACATGCTCGAACAGGAAGGCCTAATTGTCCACCACGCATTAGCGCCGTGATCATGAGCTTTAGAACTGCTCATGTCTCGGTCCATCTCGGACACCGAGGAAGCCATCGAAGCGTCCTAACACAGAATCCAAATTATTTTATGATGAACACTGAAATGAGATCTATGAAGACAAGGAAACGAAGAGAATGAAACTGAGATTCTGATACCTCCATAGCTCTTGATTGAGCGTTATCTAATTTCTCTAGAGAAAAATCTTTATCCATGGAGGAGTATGACATGTCTTTATTATCGACGAGGAGTGCTCTAATCGGATCTTGGTCGCCGCCGAACAGTTCTTCGAAGTTTCGGAATGTCAAATCGACCTCTGGGATGTTGAAATCGTCCTGGAAAATGAGTTCTTCGCAGACACCAAGGTCTTGCATGTTTTGGGACCATAACTGCAAAAATTGTTCAAAACAGCAACAGTTTTTGTAATTTGACTTGAATAAGAAAACCGTTAGTTGACTTGTGGTAAGAGGATAAGAAAAAACTCAATCGTTGCCAGTGAAGTGAAGTCTAAAACAGAACGGTCAAAGAAGAATATAGACTGCTAAAATGCAGGTAAAACTAAAAAGAACCTCATTCTGACGTTGTTGCTATTTTGTTCCACTAGTTCATACTATCACTATGTAGGAGGTCATCAGACTGAAGTGGATTAGTAACTATTGAATAATGTTCGATCTTAGTTTCAATCAAAACTTTTAGTAGTTATAGTGTAAAACTCTCATATGCTACAGTGTTAAGAAAAATAAGATATAATATAAAGTTCTCACATGCTACAATATTTTTAACCAAAGTTGGTTGAAACCAGTAATTTAAACACATTTCCCATTTTTTTACGACGCAATATGTGAATTGTTATTTATTAATAGGTAGACTAAAAAAATTTTCCTGTCAAATGGTATTAAAAAGTTGATTCTTCTGACTGAAATATTACAACCCACTCAATTCATTAGCTAGTATATAAAAAGTTGGTATAAAAACTTGGACTCATACTCTTAACTATGAGTTATTTGAAATTATAATAGCATTATTTTCTCACTATCTTTTTACTATCCAAACATATCAAAAGCCCTACGTTAGTAACTGAATATTAAACTCTGCTACGTAGACTCTTATAAGACTGAGATTAAAAAATAATAATAAATAAAAAATGCATTAGGGAAGAAGATTATTGCAATGAAAAAGGAAAATCAATTTTCTAGCTGCTGAGCTCAGGTACAAATAGCAGAGCTTTCTTCACATGAATTATGTTTTATGGTAGTATAGATAGCAGATATTTCATAACATGAATTTTAAGACTTCAATTAGTGAGAAGCCATAAAATTGACCAAACCTGACTACTCTGAACTGGACTTCTACACTGCCACGAGGGTTCTCCATGCAAGGGAGGCCCAACATTTAAGGAGGACGAGGGCAAAAACGGAAATGGAAAAGGGTCGTCGCGTTTCAGCTCTTGATCGGGTGGACTGTTGTCTGTCTGTTGAAGATCAGTTCGGAGATCTTGGGAATTTTGTAAAGGCTGATCAAGATCTTCGTTTAATTTCTTAGCATAATGTCTCATTGAAGAAGACACATTGTTTTGCTCTTCTTGGCAATGTATTAAAGGTGAAGGATTATTACTCCCTCCACTGAGTTGAAGCCTTTTCAAGTCAATAATTTGTTGCAAAATAAAGCAACTGTTTCTTTGTTGTTGATCTTTTTGCAGTATCTACAACACCAAAAAGACAATTTTATGGCCCATTATTTTGTTAACTTGTTATGATCCAAAATTTGAAATTTGAGACATCAAATTTGGAAGAAAGGAAATACTAGCAGTCAAGTTATTAAAGTGAAATTGTTAGCTTAAGTTTTGTTCTACTAAAAGTACAAAAGACTTTGAATTGATTACATTTTCCTACCTTAATTTGGCCTCCAATTTGTGAGCTAGAATTTCCAGTTGGATACAAATTTGCCACTGTGGAGTCGCTGGTAACACAGGAAGAGGACACAAACTGATCATTCTGAGTCACAACGCTTTCTAGCTCACTTAATTTAAAGCCCCACAAAGCAGCAAAGTCCTTTGGAGAAGGACACCCCATGAAACTTCTGATTGCTCGTTTCTGATGCCGAGAGGAGGCGTCATGGAGGCTGCGGTCGCAGGCACGACACATGAACATCTGGTGGTCTAAACACTGGAGATTGGCTGGCCGAAACCCGCACGAATCACACAGAACGCTGCGAAGATGTCTGCTGGAAAGCGTGTTTGCTGAATGGACTTTTGCGTCACAGGAGAGGCACAAATGTGCTGCGTCGGCCTTGCAGTAAATAACCGGCCTCAGTGTTGTGCAGAATTCGCATATTTTCTCCATTTTCTGGCAAGTATTTTGAACTTCAAATGGTCCAAAATACCATGAGATGAGACTCCTGATCCGCATTTCCAACAGATTTTAAGTGTCAAGCAAAGTAAAGTATACAATTAAACCAAAAAAAAATTTGAAGCTGCCTCAACATTAAAATGCACTTTTTCCAATCTTGTCTCAAGAGAAGAATGCTTCTTATGGTCATGGACAAAAAAATAGAACAACACAGTTCCTTATCTCATAATTGAAAGATCAGGGGAAAAGGAGATTTAATTTTTCCTTTAGGCACACAAAATTTGTAATTTTTTAATCTGCACAAACAGGGACTATGAAGAGTCAGTTTAACACATTATTTTCAAATTATACTCTTAATCAAGGGAGGAGTTTAGCAACTTCTTGTTTTTACTTTCAACATTTTAAGGACACCAAAAGCCAATAGTCAACGCAACCTAGCAATTTCATCAATATTTCTACAACCACGTTAAAATAAATAAACAAACAAATAATGCAAAAAAAAATCGGATTTCGATACAAATTTAATCTAATAAAACACCAAATTACCAGCCATAATCAAGAAAACTAAAAAAAAGATCGAATCTGAAAAGGCACTAAGAAAATCCCAAATGAAGTTTATATTCTAGCTTTACCTGATGGATTAGCTCAAAATCATGCCAAATAATATATACACACACACACGCACACACACACCTTCCTTTGAAGAAAAACTAAGAACAAATAATTTGGACGTGTTTGTTTACCAAGAAAACCAAACGAGAAAAAAGCGGGGTACGGGAAAACCGTCACAGATAGAGTTTATCCAAAGCAAAAATTTTTCCTGGGAAAATACGACTTCAATTTGGTCTGACTTCTCTGTCTGTCTGAGCTTTTCTTTCTTTCTTTCTTTCTCTTTGCTTAATATATATTTTTTCCCTTTATTATCTTCTTCCTTCTTCGTCTTTTTGGTGTTTTGTTTTTCTCCGATCTTTAAAAAAAAAAGAAAAAAATCTCTTTGGTTTGGATCTGACGTGTACATTTATGAACGTGAACTTTTCCAGCATGGGTCAGAACACGTGGCTCTGAAGTGGGACCCACAGGCGTTATCCCTGTGGGTGACGTGCCCAAGTGTGTGAGAGTGAAAGTGTGGAAAAGTTGGCTTTACCCCACAATGTGATCCAAACTGGTTCTCCTTCTGGCCAATAGAAACTCGAGACGTAGTATTTGGCATGCCTTTTACGGCGACTGGGGATTAACGGCTGTTTGAAGTTTGCGGGTTCTGGGGCCCACCACTAAGAAGGGTCGACTGGACGAATCGGAAAGAGCCCAGTACCTTTTTTTTTTTAATTGTTTTTTGAATCAGAGAAAGTAATCGGACATCTTCCTTTTTTGTTTTTTTGGCGAGAGAACACGTTGTCATGGTTCACGTGTTTGATTTTACTTTCTTAAATAATCCCGTGTTTCTCTACAATAATGACGCACTATATTTGTATATAAATTGCATCGAATAAAGTCTAAGATAAAATTAAATTAAGCGTCTTACAAAAAAAAATGAACGTATATAAAAAGGAAAAAAAAAAAAAAAGAAATCTCCATATTTTTAGAAGCTGCTTGATTTGAACCTTTTCAGGGTTTATTTTTGATGCAATATGAAAATATACAAAGTGTGGACTGTTATTTTCATAAATGACGGAGGGGAAATAAACAGTGGATCTTAATGGAATGTTACGTTTCTATACCATAGCTAAAAGTTAATAATATGTTATTTACCACCCGTAATGCATTATTATACAAGTGTTAAAAAAAAGTTCTCTATTGTATGAAAATTTTAATTGATATCATATATGTGGTAATTGCATCATAAATAGCAATAAACTAGTTTTTCTAAAATCCGATATTGGAGCAACAACACCACACCATGTAAAAAGATGTGTTTGATGTCAAATTTAGCACCAAATGTACTATGTACCAAGTTTTGGCACTTAATGTTCTCAAGAAAAAATTGGGATTTAGTTTTTTATTGGCCAATATATTGCCTTTTTCAATGAAAAATTACTTTTATTATTCAGCATTTGATTTTTATATTTCAGCTTTCACAAATTTTAAGGCTTAAATCTTATAGGAAGAAAATATAGCATTATGTATCAGAAAAACTAAATAGAACAATACATCAAATATGTTGCCCAATATGACCTTGGCAACCATACTCACACCACACATATGACGAAGCCGTGGAGTGCAGCAAGTATTTTAGGTATGCTCAGACAAAGTAGTTCTTAAAGTACTATTTTTTGCACCAACTTTTTAATCCTTGAGTGGAAATGAAATTTTAACGTGATCACACTTCACTTGGAGGAAAAATGGTTGAGAAAATGACATCCAATAAATTTCCAAGTTTCAAAATTCAAGAGCCGAAATGAGATAAACAAAATATGGTTGGATAGTCAAAAGTGGAAATCAACTCTAGCATTTAAGGCGCCGTTTCTTTTCTTGTCTGAACGGGAATAGAGAGCAATTAGTGAAGATTGCCGACCATTTCTTGGCTTTAACCATAGTACAGCTTCATAGACTAATTAACAAGGAAGACCCGATAATCACATGGTGTGGTGGTCTACTATAATCGTGAAACATGCAAAACATTCATAACAAAACCACGTCTGATGTCCAAGTGCGCTATCATGACACTTGATTGTCAAACACCACAATGCCTAGCATCCATTCAAATTTAGTAGGCCGACAACGTGGGTCCAAAAGTGCTTGGTTTTGAAAACTGACCCTCTATTCAAAAGGGCTCTGTGCTTACCTGCATTTCGAAAAAAATGAAGCTTTTCTTGCACCTCAAGAAAACAAAAATAAATAAATAAATAAAAATAAAAGGTCGTGTCAGTACGCTTCAACTTCATGCCAATAAGAGTGCCCTCTTGGGCATAAGTCAAAGAAAGAAAAAAATTAGAGAGAGAGAGAGAACGGTAGAATGACTTAATTCAGGGATAATTTCACAAGCCGATACGCCTATTTCTAACCAATTAAAGACAAAATTTGACTTTCCATATGGCTTCAAGCAAAGCTAAATATTGGTTACAACTTGCATGTTTTCAACAAAGACAAAATAACAAGAAGAAATAATACAGAAAAAAGAACAAAACATGGCATTTCTACAATTCCTTTCGCTCCCCTGGTCCATTTAAATTGGTCAAGATGATGGGGAAAACAAGTGTGGGAAGAATAAAATGAGAAAAGAAATCGTATCTTCAGTTCCCTAATATGACTTTACTTTCCATGTTATTTTAATGCATTAAAAAGAAACTAAGAATTCACACCTACACTATAGTACACGTCCATTACTTCTAATTAGTTCATTGATGGAACTAAACTAAAGACTAGAATCTTAATATAATTGCAAAATTTAGAAGGATAAAAAGAGAGGACCTGTTTGGAGAAAGAGCTTGGAAATAAAAATTCACAAGCACGAATGTTCAGCGCATGAATTCTCAATCCGCCATAAAAACCCACAAAACAAGTTTCGGAGAGCAAAATTACATACAATTTACCTTCTCTGTCCAAAGCTGTCTTGGGACTATGAGTTACTCCAAGTCATATGGGAAAATATGCACGAGACTATACAATATGACCTGTAGTTGCAAAACCAGAAGTGCATTTTGCACCCCCACCCAAAAAAAAAAAAAAAAACACACAACAACAACAAATAGCAAAAAAGGTCGAGTATTCTTCTGGAAGCAAAAACCTGAAAGCAAAACCAGAAGAACCAATAAATTGCAATGGACATTAACTTCCTCAAAAAATGGACAATTAAACAGTACTTAACCAAAATAAGGTTTCAAAATCTTGACAAACAGAAAATAATATGACAAACTTGCAAAATTTTCAACAATTATGAAACCAGTAGAGCTCATCATCAAATGACAGGCTGCTGAATAATCAAATTTCTTTTAAGAATTTTACAGTATTCCCTTTGTTTTTATAACTCATCGAACACTAAATATTCTTTTTCTCTTAGGGCTCAATATCCTCCCAACCCTCAGCATGCTGTGATTCATCACAAGAAAAAAAGACCGAGGAGCTCCAATATCATAGGAGAATAATCTTCAAACATTCACCATAAACTTGATCGTTAACTTCAAATATCAAGGCACTGCACTAATCACTGATAACTACTCAAATGGCAAAGGTACCCTTTCAACCCATGCAAGAAGGTTAAAGAAAATTCAAAATAGTTTCTGAATTTATCTCATTGCACAGGATGATTGAAACACTTTACCACTGGGTTTTGCAAAGGCTACACAATGCTACGCTCATTTCTTCAAAGTTGTTGATACCACAATTTAAAAACTCAATGAACAAATGACGTATTTATATTTTCTTTTGTAGAACGATTATATTTTTCCACTGGTATAAGAAACAAATTGAGAAAAAAAAAATCCAAAATATGGAAATCTCATAGAACTAAGGTTGACTTCCAACTGAGTACTTAAATAAAAAATGATGTCCTTTTTCTAAACAGAAATTACCTCGTCAACTTGACTTAACATGCACTTCAACAATGTCATCATCTTCCATTCCAAGAGCATCAGGGGTAGCATCTGCGCATATTTTCTCACCATCAAAGCAAAATATCAGGGTCTGTACGTCAAGCTTAACTTTATCTGCATACAATTTAAATAGCCGCTGAAACTTGTCATCCTGCACATTATAAGAATTTAAACTTAGATATTTAATTGTCAAATAGTTAAACTCAACCAGATACGAATAATACAAGTCTCTGAGAGAGATTCTACAAAGACGAACAGATAAACAGACACATTAAAGTGGGCTCTTTGCAGAGATAGGCAAGTGTGTCTCCTTGGAGACATACGTGAGTGAGAGAGAGGTATATGGTGCAACTTTATGATTGTCAAGCATTCCATGAAACTCAAAACTTAACAAAATCACTAGTCGAAAAACACATACTCCTCGCGCCTCCAATGCCTCACAAGCCCAGCCTCGTGACCAGATTTTACCCCAAAAAAAATTCTGCCTTCAAACCCAACCCAACCCACCATTTTCTCCTCGTCTCTGAGGAGGAGGAGGAGGAGGAGGAGGAGGAGGAGTAGAGGTGGTGGGTGAGCCGAAGTAGAGCAGATTCAGGAGGTCCTTGAGCTCGGCGCCGCGGGAGCAACATGCAAAACTTATTCTCTATTTATATCTATGTTAAAGATAAGTATATGGTGCAACTTTATGATCATCGAGTATCTTTGATTCCATTGATCAATTCCATCAAGTCCGTAATTTGTCCTTACTGTCGGGAAAATCTTAATGTGAACAGGAACACGCAGCATAGATTCAACATCGACAAACAAATAGACAGATAAAGGCAATTCAAGTGAGTGGCTGTGGAGACATATGCAAGCGAGAGAGTGAGTATGTGGTGCAACTTTATGATCATCAAGTGTCTTTATTATATTACTGTTCAAGCCTAATAATGATTCTCTTTCCACATCACCTTGACGTACAAGAAAGAATAACCATAATACTACAGAACCCCATATTTTGATTTTTTTTAATAACAATGTTAACTAATGATAAGCTTATCAATGATAATGGTAGACGTACAAACAGATTAGTATCACAATATTCAAAAGAATATACCATGTATATGCGAAATTGTTTGAGCCCATCCTTGTCCTGAACAGAAATAACTATCTTAGCTCTTTCATTACGTCTTGAAGATTGGTCTGCAACAGCCTCCAAAGAAGGCTGCAATGATTTACTAACTTCTCCTTTTACAGACTCTTCCATGGACCGCAAGACATCCTCCGCTGATTGTGCACAGGATAACAACTCCTGCTTCATTAACCTATAAGCACAAAAGCCGTTGATACAAAATGATTGAAAGCACAAAAACAAGTAGCATTTCAAAATCAAATCGTTACAGCTGCAAATGATAAAATGTAATATGCTTTGGAAAGAACGCTAAATGCTTGAGCAGACAGAATGTTTAGCCTCTTTGGACTACATCTTGGGCTACATCAATTGAAAAAATTAAATAAAATAAAACACATCAAAACGTCACCGATCATAAAAGTTCATACCTCAAGTCTTTGATAGTTGAGTTTTCAGCAAGGACCCTAGCCTCACATGAAACTTTTGGTGGAGGAAGTAGCCAATCCTCATTTTCCTTTTCGTCCTCTTCACAATCAAGCACATGAATTGCTTTTCCATCTTTATCCACCTGTTCAACCTGATAGTTCAAAACATAAGAGATAAAACAATTAAAGAAAATGCATTTCAAACCACACCCACTAGTCAATCCCATAATAGTTTTCAAAATATATACGTAAATAGAATTACAGAAGTCTATTACCTTTGACCCGGAAACCTTCCTCCATTTAAGTGAGGACACCAACTCATCATCTGCGAAAAAATGAACATAATGGAAATAAAAGGAATAAAGCTTCAACGAAATATCACACATTGAATTCAGTCTTCAAATTCTTTTGGCACCCAATTCATTGTCTGCCATAAACATAAAAAATTGAACGCTTACATCAATCTTAACACTTACAACATCAAAGAAATAAAACAATTAAAGCTTCAAAGAAATCTGAAATATGGATTCAAGATTCAAACTTTTTTCCTTTTTATATATACCCAACTCATCTTCAACCATAAACATAACAGGGACTAATCAATCAAGCATAAAAACAAGATATCGAATATTAAATCAAACATTAATCGTCTGCAATAAAAACATGCCAGGAAGAAAACTTGAAATCTTAAAATCTAAGTTCCAAACTTTTTCATATTTCAGTTCCAAGAATTGTTTTTTCCCCCAACCCAAACCTTATAAATAGTGTTTCCGATCAACCAAACAGAAAATAACGAGACATGCCCATGAAAACACTACTAAAATATAAGCTCACCGTCGAGGCAGACGACGATGTTTGGTTGAACTCTTCTGTAGTCGAACAAGGAATCAAGTTCTTCCGTAAAATCCTCCGCCTACAAAACAAGAACATCGTATTCGTAAAGCTCGCAAAAATTAACACCAAAATAGAAAAACCCTAGCCGTTGTTGGATAAAAGAAATAGAACAGAAGCTCACCATTTTCAACCTCCAAAACTTCTTTGCTCTGCTTGAATTTTTTTTCTTTTTTCTTTTTCTTTTTTCTGTTTTTTCCCCTTTTTGCTCTCTCTGTCGCTCTGAAAACTGGATTTGAATTTTTCAAGTTGCAGATGCGAATCTACCAAAAATAGTAGGAAACTTTTTTTTCTTTGGCAAAACGACGCGTGAATTCACGTCGTGACCCTTCTGACCTTAAAAAAAAAGGTCGTGACATTCTGGGACCTTTTGGAATTATTTTTAAATAGATAAAAATATTTTATTTTAGAAACTAAATTTTTTTTGATAATTATGCTGATAGTGTTTTTAAAATTTTTACCTCGAAAAGCATACAAAAACATTTTTAAAAATTCTCATAACGAAAACAAACAAGGCCTCTGTTTCTGAGCTGAGTGTTTGAAATTTATTGGGCCAAGATGGACTATTTTGTTGGGCTATATATTATCGTCAGGGATCGGGCTCTTTACACTCACAGAATTAAGGGTTAATGAGACATGTGACTTTTTTTTTATATATAACATTAAAATATGTTTGTAGTTTACGAATATTCTTTGTATATCATAGTATAAAAACATTAATGACCATAATAATAATATTGTTAGTTTTAATTTATTTTTTTAAAATAACTATAATATACATATTTAAGATTTCAAACGAATTATGATATCATTATATATAAAAAAATCCCTAAAATTAAAGTGTTTGTTGCTTAAATTTAAATTGGTATCTAAAATAACGATTTTAAAATTCCTGAAAAGGATGAAATTTTTTTACCAACAAATTAGAATTAGGGTGTAGTAATTAAATTAATGATATAGTTTTATTGAAAAATTGAAATTAGGATATTGTAATTAAATTAATGACACAGTATTATTAAGTCTTTTTATGTGTCTTACTGGTTATATAATTGATATATCATTAAGTTAATGATACGTAATGATAATGATACACAATGACATTCATTTCTTAAGACTTCAAGTAAATAATATTTTCTTTTTTTGTAACATGTAATTAAATTAATGATATAGTATTTATTAAGTCTTTTTGTGTATCTTATAAGTTATATAATTGTTATATCATTAAGTTAATGATACATAATGATAATGATACTAAATGACATTTATTTTATTTTTTTAAGACTTCAAGTGATAATGATAATGTATCAATGTAATATGTTAAAATAAGTAATATACGTGTATATTTTTTTCATAATTTAACTATTCAAAAAATAAGAAAATTTATTATAAAAATTTAAATACTTGATAATCTTTAGTTAGAGGGTTTTTTTTTATGACTTCAAGTGATAATGATAATGCATTAATATAATATGTTAAAATAAGAAATATATGTGTATATTTTTTTCCTAATTTAACTATTCAAAAAATAAGAAAATTTGTTATAAAAATTTAAATACTTGACAATATTTAGTTAGAGGGTATTTTAGGGTTTTGAATATATGAAATTTTAAAAAATAAACATATAAGTGATATTTGCATAATGAAGACAGATATCAATTCACTCCGTAAAAAATAGACAAATTATGTAATTTTTAGTAAAATTAAACGTTTTGGGTTAATGAGACATGTAGCTCTTTTTTATTTATAAAATTAAAATATGTTTTAGTTTATGAATATTTTTTATATGTCCCAATGCTTTTATATAGACATCAATGATTTTAATAATGATATTATTAGTTTTAATTTATTTTTTTAGAATAATGAAATATAAGTAATTAAGAATTCAAACAGAGTATGATATTACTATATTTAAAAAAATCCCGAGAATTAAGGTGTTTGTTGTTTAAACTTAAATTAGTATCTAAAATGCCAATTTTAAAATTTCCTCAGTTAAAAGATGGAATTTTTTATCAATAAATTAGAATCACAATTTTACTAACAAATTAGAATTAGAGTGTTGCAATTAAATTAATAACATCGTATTTATTAAGTCTTTTCATATGTTTTATAGTTTATATAATTTATAAATCATTAAGTTAATGATACGTAATGACATTCATTTTTTAAGATTTCAAGTGATCATGATAATTTCATTTTTGGTGATATTAATTAAATTAATTATATGATATTTATTAAGTCTTTTGTATGTAGGTTATATAATTGATATATCATTAAGTTAATAATACATAATGATAATGATACATAATTACATTCATTTTATAAGACTTTAAGTGATAATGATACTTCCTATTTAGGTCGTGCTAACGTTATAGATTGGTAATGCAAACATATTACATTAAGTTAATAATATTCATTTTTTATTGCTTCTTCTTTTCTTTTTTTTTTTTGTTTAAGTTATATTACAATTAATTAAGTGCATCTAGATTTCTCTAATATTATATTTTTTTTTAGGACTCAACTATGAGAAAAATAAGAAGATTTGTTAAAAAAAATTAAATGCATGATAAAGTCCACTTAAAGGCTATTTTTGTTAGACATGTATGCCCTAAGCAGTAAAAAGGTGACATATTTTTGGAGACATTTTTATTAATAAAGAACTTATTTATTATTTATATGCCAAATCTTACCTTCTTTATATTCATATTTGTTGAATATGTGATAAGCAAACAAAAATTTGAGACTGTCAGTCTAAATCTTTAAGAATTGGGTATATAATTGACATATTATGCGGAAGACACAATTCTTAAGATGACGGTCTAAATCATTAGATCCGCAATTGAGAGAATAAAGTTGGACGTTTTATTCGTACAAAGATTGTTATGTTGTCTATATCTCTAATGGGAGATAGCTTGTTTTGGCCATTGAAGGAGGACTTCATGAATAAAAACATTGGTGCATTGTCATGGGTGATGATGTATTGGATCAGAACATAAAATAAATTGATTTAGATTTATAATTCTGTGTCGGCAAATTGATTTACTTTAGACAATCATATGTATTATATCTTAATCCTAAGATGAATAGTGGACCCGTTATCTTGACTTATGTCTTTTGATGTACCAAAGGTTGACACCCACATTTTATGTTGGTACACATGCCAGTACATTCAAGGCATGACTTTTGAAAGCATAGACCTGTTATTCATAGATACGGAATTCATAGCTCCTCTTCAAGAGTAGTTGATATCCTCTTATATGCGTTATCTAGTAATTGAAAAACTGGAGCACTCAACTATTTGGATACATAGGTGTAACCGAATGATATACAGTCTTTGGATGGTAAGTTTTCGATGGTGAGAAAATGAAACATAAGATAAAAATAATCAAAAAAATAAAATAAAATTTATCCTTAAGCCGATTATGGATAATCTTATGGGGATACGACACATTATGATATGTCATGGAGACTTAGCTATACGGGTTTCGTAATTCTATATATATACGGGTTTCGTAATTCTATATATTTCAAGAGTGCAACTCTGAACTTTAGTGGAGTAACGTTAGAGTTGATAATTATGAAATGTATATTTGGGATATTGAGTTTCATAATTATCGGGAGCTTGAACTATACAAGTCCATTAGGTCCCCTTTCCTAGCTCATAAAAATCCTGTAACAATACGACGTGCTTTTCCAATAATTGGTGACTTGTGTCAAATTACTAGATTGGTTGAAAATTTGATATGATCAGATAATTCATGTCTATTTATCAGTTGAATTAATTTTATGAAAATTAATTCAAGATAAACTTGTTGAATTATTGAGATCAGATAATTTATTATGTTTATCGGTTAAATTAATTTTGAATAAATTGATTTAAGATAGACTTGTTGAATTATCAGAAATATTTATTTTGTTGGAGATTATCTATATATGATTGTTTTAATCAGACAACTTTTGTATTAAGTTATTCGAATTAAAACTGAGGTTCTATCCTAAGAATCTTGAGTGAAAAATAAAAGATTCATAGGAATCATTTATTATAAGTTCGGTAGGCCGGTCTTCAAGTTCGGCCGGCCGATGAAGCAAGTTCGGCAGGACGATTTGCTAGTTCGGCCTATCGACTGAATGATAAATAGATCACGTATTTTCACACAAATTTTATCTAATATTGATTCTAATTCACATTTTTGAGGTCTTATCTGATAAAAGCTGATCCCTAGGCCCAACTTCTATAAAAAGGGGAGTGAAAGTCATTGTTATTTAGATCAGTTGAGAAATCTAGAGTAAAACTCTGAAACTCCTTGGAAAGCTGTTGTTCACAAATCATGAACTATAGATTTGGGTATTTTTCAATTGGTAGGAAGAAGAGTTGCCTGGTGGAAGAGATGTATGAGTGTGCCCACACATACACCTGTCGTAGATAGAGAATAGCAAAAAAAGTCAATTGATTGAGGTCCTTTTACAACGTCACTTCTCTTCATCGATTGCGGGAATTTTTTGTAAAACAATATTAGTAAGATTTGGTTAATTTATGCATATATTGTGTTAAACTTATGTTTTAGAAAATCCTTTGGTATTAAAATTTTTAAAATTCTACTGCGTACTATTTTTTTAACAATTTTTGGATTCTCAATACATGCAATTCAAAAAAATAGACATATATATGATATTTGTAAAATAAAGACAAATTTTAATTCACTTCTTAAATATTTTTATTTTTCTTCTTTCGATAAAGGGGAATTTATTTATTTACTTATTGTTATTTTGGCTACTAGTAAGGGTGTTCAACGCATTCTTTTTGTACCATCGATAGTGGTGGCATAGCTCAAAAAAATGACCTATTAGGGCTTTCGCTCCTATAACCCAAGGTTCGAATCCTTTTCTCTATAGCGAGGCTGCAATTATGCCACTATGTTGGGTCTGTAGAATATGTCTTGGATATGCTTAGACTTAAATCCCTTAGTTGCTAAAGCATGAGTTAGGTTCTCTTACTTTCCATATGAGGTTTAGAAGATTTCATTAAAGCGCTGGATTGGGCGTGGGCACACCATAGATTTTTTTAATTAAAAAAAGGAAGAAAAAACTTGTGCTTTTTATGGTGAGCTTCGTTTACAAGCTGTGGCCATTTACAACATGTAATTAGAAATTAATATAACAGACAAAATAAAGTTGTCATTGCGCTTAGAGTCACAAGATCGTACAAGGAATGTTAGCATGTCGTGACCTTTTAAGGCAGGTACTTTTTTCCACAAGAAGTAAGTTCACTTGAGTGCAAAATTTCTTGTCAACCATAATAATATCTATCATTCCAAATAATTAAATTATTCATTAAGACCAACGAATTGAAGAGGCCAAGAAAATGCTCTTTCTGCGACCTCACGCTGAAGTCTTTTCCACACATACTCAAGTGCCAATGCCACGCTTTAAACTTGTTCACTTTTTTGTTTTTGTTTTTTTAAGGGGTCCACCTTTTTTATTTTGGAATGTTATTAAATGAGAAAATCTTAACAAGAACGAGGAATATTTAAGAGGGTTGTGAGAATTTAAACCTCTTTGATGGCATGAGAAACTGAAATTCATTGGGAATAATCATATTCTCTGGGAAAAGTCAGAGCAAACCAAGTAAGATCTTAATTATGAAAGAAAAAAATTAATTAAGTTTTTGCTCCTTTTTCTTTTTCTTTTTCTTTTTTTGAAATGAGATTTTTTTGCTTTTCATTATGCGAAGCCAAACTAAGAAAGCAATTAAAAATAAGAAGGAAAAAAAAGTAAAGTTTTTCATACTTTTTATAATATGAAAATTGGCTTCTTCTTTTTTTTTTTTGCATTGTTACCCCTAAGCTTTTCGCATAATTGCAATGCACCCTTTGAACTTTTAAATTACACATTTACACATTGAATTTACAGATATATAGCACACTACCCCTTATTTATAATAGAGTTGATTTTTTTTTTCCAAAACTTAATATGTAATATATCGTTAATTAATGATATAAATGGTCCTTTTATCTATTTTAATAAAAACTGATTAGGATTGAGATTTTTAATGTTTATTACAATAAAAATTTTCTGAATTACCTTCATTTTCAATATAAATTTGGGTTAATAAAAACAAAACTTTTCTTTGGTGCTTTTAATTAATGACCTAAGTACAAATCACATGCTAATTTCCGTCAAATAATCACCACCAATATCGATTAGAAGTACTTACACATTTGTAAACTCAAGGGGTAAATCATTAAAACCAAAAAATTAGGGGGTAATTTATAACTGCGCAATAGGTTGGCGGGGGGGTGAGGGATGAGGGGCAACAATGCAATTCACCATGTGTTTGGCAATGGTTCCCACCACAAACTCAGTTATAAACAGTGTAAAGCTCTTACATGCTACGATAATAATTAAAAAAAATTGCTACAGTGCAAAGCTCTCACATGCTACATTAAAAGTGGTTCCCATCACTGGTTCCCACCATCTTTATGGGTGCTTAGAAGGGTAGTGGGAAGTCTTAAAAAAATTTCCTTAAGTTCCAAATCCCACATGGCAAAAAAAATTAGTTAGTGTAATTTCCTTATTATTTATGGCTCGAAAAACAGTATGCCCTGTAAATGCCAGAGCCAACTACTGTTACCTTAAAGAAAACAAGTGAAAAACAAAAAGAAAAAAAATAGAAAAAAGAAAAACGAAAAATGAGAGAGAGAGGGGATGAATAACGGTTGACCTTGTTCAGTCGGCTAAAAGTCACCCCAATAGTCACCGCCATTGGTCAATTAAATGACACGTGTAGGTCAGCTACTGGACAGATGGTGAGCCCCACAAACAATAAAAAACAAATTCTATTTTTCTTTTTTTTCTTTTTAAATATTGTTGTTTCCCTCTACTTGTTCTTCATATATGGTATCTCCGAAGCGCATGCTACCAGTAATGCGCAAGTGTTGGACATAAACACAGTGGCATTCACTTGTTTTTTTTTCCTTCCATTCATTTAAGCCCCCTTTCACAAAGCACTCTCCTCACTCATTCACTCTCTCTCTCTCTCTCTCTCTCTCTCAAGCTTTTATTTTTTTCTCATCCTTCCGAGATTGTTCTCTTTCATTCCTAAACTAAGCTTCTGGATTGTTCTCTTTCATTCCTAAACTAAGCTTCTCTCCATAAAAAGCCTTCTCTGAAATCAATCTTCTCACTTCTCAACTCACTGCTGTTTGGCTACCCTTTCTCTTCCTTATTGTTGTTTTCTGCGCTCTCATTGTCGTTGTTGTTGTTGTTGAAGTCGAAATGGACGATTTAGTGAGAGATTTTCCGATTACAAACGTAAGGATCCCCGGCTTTGCACGAGGCATCAAAATCCTTCTCATCGATGAGGACTTGCCATCCCTTTTTGACATTTCATCAATGCTTGAACAATTCTCCTTCAAGGGTAATTTTATTTATACCAATCATGAGTACCGAGTTTAACGTTTCGTTTCGTTTTGTTTTCTACATCGCTTTCATTCACCAGTGCCACTTTTGACGCCTTGAAAGGTGATTCTAAGTGACACTTATATGGATTTCTTACAGAGGCTACAGAGATCGCTTTGGTATCTGTTTGTTAAAATTTCATCTTATCTAGCAGCATATATATCGACGATTTTAAGGTCTCAACATGAAACCAATGCAGTTGCAAAGTTCATGTTTGCAAAGTTCAATTTTTTTTTTTCAATTTCATTTTTCCACATATGCATAATGTGGAAGCATGACAGATTTTCTTTTGTCAATTTCCTGTTCCTCCTATAATTCATTTTTCATAATAGATATTTGGGTAAAATTCAATAAGAAGATTGATGGAGAATCCATGCCAGACGCTTGGAGAATATAAAAAGTTAATCCAACGTAGAAAATGTTCGGAAATGCAATGAGAGTTAAGCAAATGGACGTCCTTTCGAATATGAAAGTATCAATTAATGATGTTTTCTTTTTTATTCCAAGCAGCGTAACTCGCAGGTTTTCTACAATTTAAGATTTAACCGATAAAATATCTTCATCGATATTGTGGCCGTAGTTCCATTTAATTATTCTGTTGTAATTATCATCCTAAATTTGAACTGCAGGCTCTAAAGGTAAGATCCATGGTTGAAGATCTTCATTTTATGTTCTACAAGTACATATGTTTTCATTTTTTCTGACACAAGTTCTTCCGTAATTGTATATACTTTTCTACTCTTGCTTTGATCATCTTGCAAATCCAAATTTTATGGAAAGATGTTTATTTCAAAGCTAAGACGGAAAAAACAGAAGGAAAATCTACGTCGATCTGAGATATCGACTGCTTTCATAACTTTATGTATTTACAGCATATCTACGTGCGTTACAGTAAAGATTACATGCATTTCATCAACAATCTGTGGTGCTAGTTTTGCAACGTTACTCCAATTTTTTCTCTTATTGTTTATTCATAAGCCCATTGTGCTGTCTTACATTATTGAATTTCATAAGTAAACCGCTCATAGAAAATGGATAAACCAGATATTCTACGTCGAGGTTGCGAATACTTGATTACTACATATTCCTAATTTATCAATCTATATTTGTTCTCAAGAACTTTGTCAATCTCAAGTCTAACGTCTGTTTATGCTTTTTTTTTTTCCCAGTTACAACGGTCGGACAAGCTTCTGTTGCTTTGTCCATGATTCGGGATCAGACGAATAGCTTTAGTCTAGTAATAGCAAACGTAAACATGCCAGACATGGACAACCTTTCTTTTCTGCATGAAATAATGAAGAAGGTTCCTGTCATATGTAAGACTCTCCGACCTACTTCGGTTTACTCATTTGGTTTGATTGTTTTAGAAAAACTCTTTTAATGATTATTTTGTAACTTGATCACGAAGCAGTCATGTCGTCTGACTCCAGCATATCTGAGAAAGCAATTGTTGAAGGAGCACGGTTATTCATAAAGAAACCAGTAGCTCTTAAAAATCTAAAATCTGTGTGGCAACACGCGGACTGGAACCGAGAAGAGCAGAAGGAAAAAAACCACCAAGAAAGTAGTGAAGATAGGGGTGGAAATCGAATTGGATCACATGGTACTAAGATCAATGAAACTGGTACCTGGTCTAGGCCGCTCATGGAAGATAATATAATCAAAGAGGCTAGTGGAACAATTAGACCTCATTCTGGAGGTATAATAATCGAAGAGGCTGGAAATACGCATTGGCCTTCCACAAATCTTCTGAAACCCATAGAGAGTGGGTTTTTTTCTATCCCTAATACTGGATGTAAATATCGTGGAAATTTGTTCGCTGATCCATTCGGTCAGAGGATGCAAAGCAAAGAGAAAATCTTTATCATTGTCGATGATGAGAACGATAGTTTGCAGAATGCCAAAGCAAGCAAGAAACAAGAAGGATCCAATTTAAAGAGAAAACTTAGTGAGAAAGAAGGAAAGAAACAAGTGAAGAAAACGAAAACCAAATTGAAGACCATAAATTCCGGTGGCTCGGGTATTAAAGGAAAAGGGAAGAAAAAGGTTAATGGCGATAATAATATCTCCATCAAGAAAACGAGGTGCCCTGCTTGGAATCTGGAGTTGCATCACAAGTTTACAGAAGCTATCAGTGCACTAGGAGATGAAAGTAATTTTCCATTTTCCGAAAGGAATTTACTGCTTTTAAATTTTTTTTCCCTCTCTAACTATTTGGTTGGAAACTTGTGCTTCAACCCAACTAGTTACTAATGCGAGTCATTTCCTGTATGCTCTTTAAATACAGATGTGATCCCTAGAACGATTGAAGAAGAGATGAACGCTCCAGGCATAACAAGAAAACAGATTGCTAGTCATCAGCAGGTTCTTTCCTATCAAGCTAACTTCTAGAGTTCAGAATTAAGAATTAAGAACTGTTTTCATCATTTGTAATTGTGCCTTGTGTTGTGTCCATAGGAGTTTATTTGGTCACTTGATCAAGCCTGAATTTTAAGGATCTAGCCAAATGTGATGGGCCTATCGCATATACCTTTTTTCTAATGATCGTTTCTTATTATTATGTTTATAGTATGAACATAAACGAGTAAACACATTCAGCACAAAATTTATGAGCAACTATTTGTTAATCCTGAAGAAACAATTTGATCCTAAGTTGACTGAGTGATGATCATGGTTAGCATTTTTGGTTTGCGTATAAGATTTAGTAGATTCTTTGATCGTGACACATACAGTTATGTTATGCATAAATGCATATCATGGTCATTATTAAGAAGCTTGTTTACTTTCCTTAGTCCTCCGTGCTTTATTTATTTGTTTTTTAAAACTTTTGTTTTATGTTTGTAATGTCTTAGTTATGCTTTCTATATATTCTTTTTGGCCTAAGATCTCTAAACATACTCCTTTCAGAATCATGAAGCTGATAGAAAGAGAATCAATGAGACTGGAACAACAAGTTTACCTTCCATACATCAACCGCCATCCTGTTCCCATGCCATAACTGCTTCCATAAGTCAACCACCATCATGTACCCATGCAATAACTGCTTTTGCACCACCATTCCAGAGGCACAATCCGTCGATTTCCCAGTATGGACAAGGAGACTTGAATCTCTCCCAGTATGGACAAGGAGACTTGAATCTCGGGGTCGCAGGCACTGCTGCACAGTCAATTAATCCAAAACCGCTGACTCAACCTGAAGTATGTAAAAAAACATATGCGCCTTTTTAACAACCATGCATTATTCTTGTCATAGTACGAATATAAATGAGCAGCACAAACACACAGAACTCACAAGTCTATTTGTAATTGCTTAGTGTTGATTAATCTTGAACTTACAAAATACTCTAGAGGTTTTCTGTGAAAAAACTTGTCAGTGACCTTCTAATTAGTTGAGTGAGTGATCTGTAATAGCATTTTGCTTTTATTTTTTTACCCTGTCGAGAAAAAATATGCTAAATATAATTTCGGAGACATTAGTTATTTATTGCATATGTATACGTGTAAATTAAGGTCATTTACTATATGATTTGTTTTCTTCAATATAGTTTATTTATCTTCATAATTTAACTATCTCGCTTTGCCTGGGTGCTGATTATTTGTACCTAATGTGTTAAATATGCTTTCTTTTTGTTCTTTTTTTATCCCTAAAAAACTTCCTTTCAGAAATATGGAGCTGAATTACCACGTATTGACGAGGCTGGGACAACAAATTTACCTTCCCTAAGTCGACCATACTGTGAACATGCCAGAACTGCATTTCCATCTTCACTTGGAAGGCAAAGTTCGCTAATTTCCAAGCATGGATGTAATAACTTCGACTTTGAGGTCGTGGGCAAAGCGCAGTCAACTATTCCGGAACAGGTGACTCATCCTCTTGTAAATGTAAAAAGATTACATACGTTTTTAACAATCATGCCTTATTACTATTATAACATGAATATAAAAGAAATGCATATTCACCAACTTTTGTTTCATTCATTAACTTATTACAATTTACTGCTAGGTTTTCCGTGGAAAGAGTAAACACTCTTTTCTTCAACCTCGTTCCAATTGGTTTAGTGAATATTATGTGATTATCATTTTGGATTGGAATATATAATTCCCCAGAAGAAGGATGTGTCATGTAATGTAGAAGGCAGTTTAAGAGGGATGCAAATTAAGGTCGTTATTACCTGAGTTGTTTCTTTACTTTAGTTTCATTTTATTCTAATTTATCTTTGTATTATTTTGGTCTACCTTCAAACATCTTCCTTTCAGGAACGTAGAGCTGGAGTACATAGAATAAATGAGACTGGAAGAAGTTTACCTTTCATAAGCCAATCGTCCTGCTCCGATGCTAGAACTTCATTTTCACCCCCACTCAAGAGGCAGAGTTCACTGATTTCCCAGCGCGGACAAGGAAGTATCAATTTTGGGGTTGCGAGCAATATGCAGTCAATTGTCCGAAAACCTCTTACTCAACCTGAAGCAATTGTTGGAAGTTTAAGCAGTCATGGCCGGAGAACGTCTCCCCAGTATACCAGACAAATGGGCTTGTCTAGCAATTTGAAGTTAAATCACAAGCATATGTCCAATGAGGTGCACTTCGAAACTCATGGACTGCTTCAAAACTTGAACCGAAAAAGAAAAACAAGCAGTAATTGCATAAAGGACAAAGGGAAGGGAAAACAGCCTCTTGGATTTGAAGGAAGCAGAACTCAAACAACTAGAACGAACTTGCCAAATGTGATTTTTGAGATTTCAATGCCACCTTCTCCCTATGGGTCCGCTGGTACTCAACTATCTGCATTGAACTTACCAAATTCGAGTTCAGCACCTCCAATGGCAGCTTCTCCCTACTCATCAGCCAGAACTCAAGCATCTGAAATGAACTTACCAAATTCAAGTGATGCTCCTCTAAGAGCACCTTCTCTGTACGTGGCAGACGGTACTCAAGTGTCTGAAGTGAATCTACCAAATTCAAGTTACATGCCTCCAAGTGCAGCTCCTTCCTACATGCAAGTTAGTAGTCAAGGATCTGAAGTGAACTTACCCTATTCGAGTTTCGCAACTCCAAGGGCACTATCTCCCAACATGGGACCCGGTACTCAAGAATCTGAAATGAGCTTACCAAAGTCAAATTATGTGCCCTCTGCCTATGTGGCAACCGGTACTCAAGTATCTGAAATTAGCGCTCCAAATTCAAGTTACACATCTCCAGAGGTGCCATCACCCTATGTTTTAACTGGCATTCAAGTATCTGGAATGAGCCCATCAAGTTCGAGTAACGTGCCTCCAAGGGCACCTTTTCCATTTGTGTCAGCCGGTATGTTCAAATTGCCAAACTCGGCTGATTACTTCCATCAAAATCAAGATTTGGCCAATGCTTACAGTTCAGGGTGCCAGAACCAGTTGTCTATTGGAGCTACATGGACAGAAGTGCTCAATTCTGAGTCACCAAAAATGACTTCAGGCACAACGGAAGTTTTAGGAAAAGATGAAGTGCTAGATTCTGCACCAGCAACGGTAACTTCAAGCAATCTAACCAATCCACAAGAATTTCAGACAAACTTCAGTCATGGAAGCCAAAATCTGGATCTTATAATGAGCCAGGCTGCTGCAGCAGAGTCACCAAACCATTATCGATCCCTTTCAGAGTCTGAGGACATATTGAGAATTCTTGATGAAGATGCTGCCAACTTTGAAGATTTTTCTTACAGACCAAATCTGGATGAAAAAAGCTTTGAATGGCTACAGAAAAACCTGAAAAGAAAGAACACATATCCATACTAGCTGCAAGAGCCCAGTCTGGTTAAGTTTTGCATTGAAAGTTTTGAATCTTAATAAATAATTGATAATTTCTGAACCTGTAAAACTCACGTGTATCTTGCAATATAAGCTGTCTACTTTATATAGAGGTTTTCAAAGAAATATCATGCAGTTTAACAACATTTACCATCTGGTTCAACGCAGGAGCAGACAAAGAGATCAGATCAAGACAGACAGTGAAAATGGAAGGAGATCAAGACCCGATTTCATCAAAGATATCAGAAAAAATCTCAACAGACATGAAAATCTATCCGTTTATGCTTTCTTACTTTAGTAGATGAAAAACTTTACATTTGAATTTCGATTCCCGTTGAAATAATACAGCTATGTGTTGAGGATTTCTTATTAAACAATGGTCAGGCACCATTAGGTTCCCGGTTTTTAATTCTGGTGGTATGTGAAATAGTATAGAGACAGCACAAAGGATTTATCTGTCACAAGTATGGATTATCGAATATGATATGAATTGTAACTGATTATTTTCCTAGTTGGTAAAATAATTGAAAATATCCTCCTTGGTATGGAAGGAATAACATTTATAATTTTAATAGAGGGAGATAAAATAGATGTTTAAGAATTTTTTTAGTATTTACTGAGGCACAAAAAGGAATGTATAGATAGATTTAAACAGACCTAGGAGATATGTCATCATGTTCTTTCTCTCCATGTTTGTTAAATCTAAAAGGTTACACGGGGAGCATGTAGCATGCCTGTAATGACCCAGGGATACTTTCGGAGCCTGACAGCACCTTGAAAGGAAACTAGACCACCAAGGTGGCACTCAAAGCCTGCCCTTAGGGTCCGAGGAGACAAGCCTCACCAACCTGCTTGGATTATATGGTGGTTCTCAGGATTTACATCGGTTGATGTTAGAAACTCCAAAGCTTTTAAAACCAACGTACTAATGTGTTTACATGCAAAACGAAGAACAAACTCAAATGAATCTTAAAAGCAACTGTAAATGATTCAATATGAAGTTCTAGCACTCTTTCATTATGGCTTTTGAGGTTATCACCTTTGTCCTGGAACATCAACCATACATACATCTAATACTTCACAAAGTGTTGTTTGTGTCTGATAATTTATCAATAAAAGCTTGTGACTGATAAAAGGAAAACTTTTCCATATTCTATTAATCCTTTTAAAAAGGAAAATTATAGCACATATTCAGAACTTCGTGAAGAAATGTTGGTTATAGGGCCTTTAAACCAGTACCGAGCTCTTAAGATCCAAGAAGATACAGTAAGAATGAACAAACCACCAACTGCTACAGGAGTATAGTTGAGTGTCTCAATGGTAACTGGGTATGCCACAGGCAACGAGAAGAGGACTGAGATGATTGCAACCCAAATAACAGCAATCCAACCGACAAGGGCCCCAAACCGGCCCAAGTTAAAAGGCCCTGGGACAAAGGACTTGCGTGCCAAAGTCACCCTAAAGAAGATGGGCAAAGCATAAGCAATGTACAGTCCAATTGTCGCTATCGATACCATTGAGTTAAATGCGACTATGCTTCCAAGAGACTGCAACCAAAATGAGCACACGTTGAGGGGTGGAAATGAAACATCAGATAAGGATTAGGCACTTGGTGCATGAGCTTGTCTTGGAGACCACCAAAACTAATGTGACTTAGCAGTGGGGCCTTAAAACAGGTACACGCCATTGTAACTCAACCTGGTTCAAGCCATATGTTTAACACTTGCATTTAGTTTGGCTTTAAGAAGGCATCCATCTTTTCCTTTACATCTCAATTTCACTGCCGTAATTTCCTAGATTCGAATGGTAGCTTGCATCCACATTTTGGTTTCGAACTCTTACATGCAAAACCAAAAATTATAAAAGTAGCAATGAAACTGAACTAGAGAGAGAGAGAGAGAGAGATGAAAAGAGAAAAGATCTCATTACCGTCAATGCCATGCAAAACGATATTAAAACAGAAAGCCAAACTGCATTGATGGGGACTTCCTGCTTGTTAACTTTGTGCCAGAGCGATGAGAATGGCATGGCTCCATCTCTAGAGAATGCATAAGCCATCCTGAAAAAAAAGGATAGAAAGATTAAACAACTAATTAATTAAACATCCACTAGTGGTTGAAGTCATAGAAGAACATAGAAAGAAAAAATATTTGCACCTGGAGTTGCTAGTAACACTGCTCATGCCACAAAAGAATATGGCAACTGCGACCACTCCCAAGCAAATAATTCCCCCGACTCCACTACCATATCTACGCTGGAATGCTAGGTAAATTATCTCAGCAATGGCATAACCACCAGCATCATTGTTTTCGTCCAAAAGGAATGGGATATTGGTTACGGCAAAAGTGATGCCGAGTATGTAACCGAATCCAACAATGATAGATATGCCAATGGAACTAATTATTCCTTTTGGTCCGTTCTTGTCAGCGTTCTTGGTTTCTTCTGTCTAGAAAACATTGTTAAAAGGAACAGGAATTTTAAGTTTCATTCATTTAACCAGGTTATAAACCCAACGAAATACGATTTTTGTAAAGCTGTAATTTGCAAGAGGCTGGACATACTTCAAAATAGACTAGCTTAACATAGTTACTGAAAATTATCTATGCAAATTCAAGCTTGCATATTTGAACTAAAATTGAGCACCATTGTGGAGTTCCTATAGGTTATAACTTCGTACTTTAATAATGCCATGTATTTAAGCCAGCCTTAAACAGATATCAATGTGTATCGTAAAAGTATCTGTGTGACTCAATGAGCTTCTTCGGGCAGAAAATAACATATTCAACTTACCATGTGAGCAGATGCATCATACCCAGTTAGGGTATACTGACTCATCAAGAGCCCCAGAACGAAAATATAGACTTTGCTACCGATTCCTTCCCCATTGTCCATGTTGAAGTGAGTGAAAACAAATTCCACACTGGCTCTCTCCGTTGCGACAGTGGGAATGAGAATCATGAGAACAAAGACTCCTACATATGGGAGAAACCAATTCAGACGCAAGAAATACTTAGGCTTAATCAAATAATCAGACTAACTTGGAAAGTGAGGGAAATTCTTTATACCAACAACATTCCATGCAGCAGCCAACTGTCCCAAGAAAGATAACCAGGAGATAGGAAGGCTGTTTATGACGGCGTGTAGAAGTAAAATTCCACCGTGGAAAGCTATAACTAAATACTTCGATGCCTCGTATCCGCCTCCATTTTTCCCACCTGTGCTAAGAAGAATGATCACTTGAATCAGCTGTGCAAGTGAGAAATCTACACTTGTTGTCCCTGCCCACTGCAAATCACAAATAGAAAATTAATAATAATAGTAATAATAACAACATATCAGATGTCGTTGTAGTTTTAAGCATTTATATCATTATCATAACTGAATAATACACTTGATGCCTAAATTCTCAATAGATATTGAACAAGTTGAAACTGCATAATACAATTCTTATCAGAAATCAGAAGTACCTGGCCAACAATGTTAAACCTGCAAGTAATCACCACAATTTACTCCATATCAGTAAATGTAATTTTAGGTACAGCCTACAACTGCAATGAATTAGAAGATTCCAATCTTAACGTGGTAAGGGGACACACATTTTAAGGTTTCAATTAAAAAGGGTCATTAATGCAAAATGGCCAGTACACTGAACAGACACAAGCTAGTATCCCTTTTGCAATATTCTCCCCCAAAATATTCATTAAAAATTCAACTAATCTTTTTTTTTTTTAAGTTTTCTTCATTAAAATTGGAAACAACACGAATTTTTACACATCCGAGACAATTAAATTAGCCTAGTAAAATATAGCAAAACAATAAATAATTGGGAAGTGCAAAGAACAAATCAAGAAGAACACTTGCAGCTTCCAACTCCAATTTAAAACTCACAAGTTCCATAATGTATTTGAACATTAAAGTCATAAAGCAACCAAAAAAAAAAAAAAAAAATAGACCCATCAGAAAATAACCTACCATTACTTATATAAAAGAGGATATGCATGTTTTGGTCCTCCCTCTAATGCATGCTGTGCGTTACTCTTTCTTATTCTCCCTGGTTTTTTTGTTTCATTTACTTCCTTTTTTTTCCACTTACTTTTTCCTTTATATTTCTATTTGTTCTTTTTACTTTTTCTTTTCTTTTTATTTTATCTGTAAAAAAGAGGTAACGCAGGTTTTGATCTTCCTTGTAATGCAAAATATTACTTCCTCCCTTTCTCACCTTTTTCTTTATCTATTTTTCTTTCTTTCATTCACCTTCTTTTTCTTTAGTTTTTTGTTTTCAATTTTTCTTTATAACACATGCAAAGCACATCCAAAAATAGATAAAAAAGAGTTGTAAAGCGATCAAAGCTCCAGGAAATAAAATAAAAAAAAAAAAAAAAGAAAAGAAAGGGACATAGTAGAAAATGTAACTTTTTGAAAACTAATTATAGTAAATGTTAATTTTTAAAAATATTTATAATCAACGCCAAATTTATAATGTAGATAGTTTATCTATCCTTTGTTTGTGGTCTAAATACTTTTTATTTAAACAATAAATGAATTTACGGTGTAAATAATGTATTTACTTTTTTGTTTACAATGTAAATATTTCTTATTTACATAGTAAATAAATTATTTACATTATAAATTTAACATTGTTACAAATATTTTCAATCTATATTAATCTTATTTTAAATACGAAGCTTAGATAGAATAAATTAAAATGTTAAAATAAATGTTTCAAACAAGCAAATACTTTTTGAGTTTTTAATTTTTTTTAAGATTGATATTATTTAACATTTTAGCTTAATAATATTTTAAATTGTATTTAATGAAGATTGCGAAGAATAATTTTTGTCATTTCAAAAAATTTAATTGCTATAAAGAGTATTTTGAGTGTGATTTTATAACACATGGGTTATTTTGCATATTTACATAATAAGAAGGGTAAAAATGATTCAATGAGTGTTTTGAGTCTGATTTTAAGGGTGTTTAACAGTTATGATTCAGACAACTTTTTCAATTATAAATAATATAAAGTTCTCACATTTTATAATAACTTAAAAAAATCGCTTCAGTTTAAAGCTCTCACATATTACAATAAAAACAGTTCTAACCAACAGTTTTAACCACAATTTTAAAAACTCTAAACACGGCATACCAAACACCCTATTTAAAAACACGGCGTATTTAAAAGGTAGAAATGATATTTAAGTAAAATACAGGACGTTTTGGGTATTTCCTTTACCAGCCAGTGATCCAAGAAGCAAAAGGTGCCCAATTGGGGCCAGCAAGCTTGGCGCTCCAATAGTAGAGACCACCGGAAGTTGGATAAGAGGAGCAAATCTCAGCCATTGACAACCCAACCAACATAGTGAAAGACCCAGCAATGAACCACCCATAAATAACGGACACTGGCCCACCAAATCTTAACCCGTTGTTGTAAAGGGTTGTCACACCAGTAAGCACCGATAT
The DNA here is from genome assembly GCA_946598075.1 of Artocarpus hirsutus. NCBI lineage: Eukaryota > Viridiplantae > Streptophyta > Magnoliopsida > Rosales > Moraceae > Artocarpus > Artocarpus hirsutus. The sequence continues at coordinate 46,152 of CAMOHE010047915.1, forward strand.
TATAGAAAACGAGAAAGCAAAGTTCGAAAGAACACTGCGCCAAAAAAAAAGAAGAAAGAAATACCCATTTCAAAATCCAGATTCATACTACAATATGATTATATGAAGAGGGATTTTGAGAGGAAGAAAAGAAAAGGGTAGTGAGAGAATTTACGAGAGATCACGCTTGAGCTCCTGCTTGTAGCCGAGCTCGTTGAGACGAGCGTGGCCCGAGTCCAGTGAAGAGCCGTTTGCATGGTGGGTTGCGAGAGACGATTTTCCCTCACCAGACACCATTTCTTTTTCTCTGTTCTTGAATGGAACGGAAAACAATTAACTACAAAAAAAAAAAAGAAAGAGAGAGAAAGATCGGAAAGAAATTGTTGTTTCTCTCTCTTCTTTCTTTCCCTAAAATCTTGGAAGAGAAAAGTACTTACTTAGAGTCTCTTTGATCATTCATTCAAAGAGAGAGAATTTCAGACGCTTACCAATGAAGATAATCAAGCGGCGGACGGCCGTTTATTGCTTATTGCCAATAAAGATGTCATGGTGCTTTGCTGGTCAACAATCGTGATTTTGACTTTTTCTGCAATTATTTTTGAATTAATGTCAAAATGGTCGCTCCGGCCATCTTCAACCTACTATTTTTAAAGGTTAACTATATAATTATAACTTTTAATTATAATTAATTTTTAAATTTGTTTTTTTTTTGTTTGAAAAAATTATAAAAATATTCTTAAAATTTTAAACATTTATTTCAATTCATTTCTATGAATAAAAAATTAAACAAAACAATATAACTATTTTTAAATAGTTATGATAAATATTTTCTATATTGAAAACATAAACAAAATCTTAAAACAAAACATTAAATTTCAAAAAAAAGACCTTAATTTTTATGACTTGTTAAATTTTAAAATATATTTTTTAAAAATTTTTTAAGAAGAAATATATAGTTATAAATAAAATAGAGTTATTCAAGAGTATTTTTATCTTATCTTTATATTTTTAGGTCAAAAAGTCTACAAAGAATAAAATTGAAACAAGTTTTTTAAATTTAAATGATACTTTTATAGTTTCTAAAAACAGAGAAACAAATTAAGAAATAATAAAAACTATGAGATATAGTTATATAATTAGCTCTTATTTTTAAATAAAGTTTATTTTGCATAAAAATGAAACAGCTTTCACATCAAATTTTATCTTCATCTCCAACCCATAACTTTAAATATTACTTTAAAAAATATTTCCTTTATCTTCCATTTTGTATTAATTCTTAATAAGTAATCTATTTCACCAATTAACTTACTATATGTTATTTGACATATTATTGCAATAATATATTTAATTAATTTAAAAATTATAATTCATTAATTACATTTAATTAACTAAAATATTCCCATCACTAAACATTATATTAATTAAATATTACATTACATAAACTAGAGCAAGTGAATCGTAAGTTATAAACACAAAATTAAAAAATAAATATTGATTATCCATATTAGTATTCATCACACAAATGATCAATTAATACATATTTGAAGTGTAATATGAGCCTCTTTATCATTGATTTGTCTATGTTAAGCAAGGAATTCTTAAAAACGTGTATTTTCGTCAATTTTGGTCTCTAGTTGAGGAAAATTTATAACAACTTAAAACCACAATTTATCATTCAAGACCGAAACAAAAAGATCTTTGCAGTGTCAAATGCCAGTAATCCTTGCTGCAATTGGCAAATTAAAGGGAAGCATCCGACAAATTGAAAGTTTGAATCTAAATGATGCTATAGAAAAAGAAATTATGAGTTTTGTTACAATTTAGTTGGAAATATCATATGTGTCTTTTAAGATGTATATCCAAGTAGTTATTTAATATTATTTTTATTATTTTGTATTTAGATAGAGCCAAGGCGTTGTTAATGCAAGACAAGAGCTATACGAAAAAATCAAATTTGATTATGTATAGCCTGTCCTTAAAGATATTGAAAAAATTTATAGATAACATCAATATCACAACACCAATATTTCAACGGCATCATGGTAACTTGCCTAATCACAATCAATGACTCCCAGTTTAGAATCTCCCACATCTACTACAACACAAAGACCCTAAAAGTGACGTGGAAACCCTATGATGTTGGTTGAAAAACTGAGGTAGATTTAAAAACCTATGTCTATATGAGGGACGTTGTAAGTTTCTATTTATGACATTAGTTTTTAAGTGACGTGGTAGCCTATAACATCGGTCTATAAGAGAGATGAAAGTTTTTCCACATCAATCATTTTATAAAATGATGTTAAAATTGGTTGCTGAAAACAGTCATCGGCGAACTTTGCTCATCGATTTTTTGTTGACTGACATGAAATATCTTATTAGAGGGAAAAAAATCACCCTGCCCTTTACAATTTTCCCAATAAAAATTTTTTTGTTTCACTTGACAAATCACAAAATTTACAACTCCGAATTCTCAAAAGTAATTCGAAAAAAAATGTAAAATGCATAAAACAAAAACAATTAAAGGTTATAAAATAAAATTA